>CM056053.1:474977115-475077115 GCA_029574335.1 Rana kukunoris
TCTGATCTCCCTCTAAATTTAACTAGCACTTAGGTAAAAAAGTAACCAGGTGATACAGATGTAAAAAAAAAACAACAGATTTTTACATAATGTCCCTGGTTTTACTGAGGCTGGCAACCCTGATGGACCCCCTAGTGGGCATGGGGCAACCTGGCAGTACCCGAATGGTCAGTCTGCCCCTGTCAGCACATCTAGTTCCCCTTTACATCTGAACTCGCAGAGGACACTGATGTATGAGAGGGACTCTGATGTATGGAGAGGACTCTGATGTAACAACACTGAGAACTCTGATGTATGGAGAGGACTCTGATGTAACGGGGAAACACTGAGAACTCTGATGTATGGAGAGGACTCTGATGTAACGGGGAACTCTGAGAACTCTGATGTATGGAGAGGACTCTGATGTAACGGGGAACACTGAGAACTCTGATGTATGGAGAGGACTCTGATGTAACGGGGAACTCTGAGAACTCTGATGTTATGGAGAGGACTCTGATGTAACGGGGAACTCTAAGAACTCTGATGTATGGAGAGGACTCTGATGTAACGGGGAACACTGAGAACTCTGATGTATGGAGAACTCTGATGTAACGGGGAACACTGAGAACTCTGATGTATGGAGAGGACTCTGATGTAACGGGGAACACTGAGAAACTCTGGTGTATGGAGAGGACTCTGATGTAACGGGGAACACTGAGAACTCTGATGTATGGAGAGGACTCTGATGTAACGGGGAACACTGAGACTCTGGTGTATGGAGAGGACTCTGATGTAACAGGAACACTGAGAACTCTGATGTATGGAGAGACTCTGATGTAACGGGAACACTGAAACTCTGATGTATGGAGAGGACTCTGATGTAACGGGGAACACTGAGAACTCTGATGTATGCAGAGGACTCTGGTGTAACGGGAAACACTGAGAACTCTGATGTATGGAGAGGACTCTGATGTAACGGGAACTCTGAGACATCTGATGTATGGAGAGGACTCTGATGTAACGGGGAACACTGAGGACGCTGATGTATGGAGAGGACTCTGATGTAACGGGGAACACTGAGAACTCTGATGTATGGAGAGGACTCTGATGTAACGGGGAACACTGAGAACTCTGATGTATGGAGAGGACTCTGATGTAACGGGGAACACTGAGAACTCTGGTGTATGGAGAGGACTCTGATGTAACGGGAACACTGAGAACTCTGATGTATGGAGAGGACTCTGATGTAACGGGAACACTGAGAACTCTGGTGTATGGAGAGGACTCTGATGTAACAGGGAACACTGAGAACTCTGATGTATGGAGAGGACTCTGATGTAACGGGGAAACACTGAGAACTCTGATGTATGGAGAGGACTCTGATGTAACGGGGAACACAAGAACTCTGATGTATGGAGAGAACTCTTGATGTAACGGGAACACTGGGAGAACTCTGATGTATGGAGAGGACTCTGATGTAACTGGAACACTGAGAACTCTGATGTATAGAGACTCTGATGTAACCGGGAACACTGAGAACTCTGATGTATAGAGAGGACTCTGATGTAACGGGGAACACTGAGAGCTCTGATGTATGGAGACTCTGATGTAACGGGGAACACTGAGAGCTCTGATGTATGGAGAGGACTCTGATGTAAGGGGGAACACTGAGAACTCTGATGTATGGAGAGGACTCTGATGTAACGGGGAACTCTGAGAACTCTGATGATAGAGACTCTGATGTAAGAACTCTGAGAACTCGATGTATGGAGAGGACTCTGATGTAAGGGGGAACACTGAGAACTCTGATGTATGGAGAGGACTCTGATGTATAAACACTGAGAACTCTGATGTAAGGGGTGCTCTGAGAACCCTGATTTGCCCTAGTGTACTCACTCAGAGGCAGGAGAGAGAGGGGGGAGAGACTTTATTTACAGCAGGGATGGATGGTGAGCTCACTCACACCTTGGCAGTCAGCACCTCTCATTCAGATGTATCTGAGACTGCTGGGCTTCAAATTTCCGTGTGGCCTCCCCCAGACTTTTTTTGTCGGAAGTCCCGGACCTTAGATAGAGAGCCTGTTCTCTTTCTTTCCGATGGACTCACGGTGGACTTTTGCATAGTCAAAGGCCCACCGTGTGTACAAGGCAATAACAGACACTCTCAGCTTAGACAACTGCAACCCTTCTGGGAAGTCATAGTCCAGTCTGAATAATGTGTTCAGTTTCAGGCATCTGTAACCCAGACGCATGATTCCAAACTCGAATTGTCCAGGTGAATCCCGGACAGGTGGCAACCCTAAGCGCATTCCCTCCCCTTACATTAGATGTCAGGAGCCATCCACCATCAGAAGTTGAGTCCCCGACTCTCCTTTACATCACAGTGCACCCCGCCCTTTCCTTATGCTTCTGCTGGAAAGAAGCTGGATGCATTGCTTGAAAGCAAAATAAGGGTCTAGGAGGACCAAGAGCTGGAGCTCCCTGCAGCTGCAGGAATGGTGCACATGAAATGGACTGAGCCGGATTCAGCCCTCCTGCAGCTGCCATGTGTCTAGATGACAAGACTTGGCTTCCTACCTATATTCCAGCAGAAGTTGTGTTCCTATACTCCACTATTAACACTAAACTCACCCCACCAGGGGCAGCTTCTACTTGGGCCAATACCCACCATTCCATGCATGCTGTTTGGCATATCTGTGTGCTCTGGTGCATCTGCTGTACACCCCCCCCCCCCCCACATGCTGTGGCTGCCCATGGTTGTAATTGGGGTTGCACTGCGCATGCAAGGCTATTCACTTCATTTCCTTGGGTTGTGCATACGCAGCGTGTTTCTCGTGTTGGTTGTGGTTGGAGGAGAGTAGGCATGTGACATCTGTACCTGCCAAAGGAAACTTATCTGAGCTTTCAAGTGGCGCCCCCCCTTCCCATAATAGGGGATGCATCAGGGGCAACTGTCCCTCCTGCCCCCACCTGGCCCTGCACCCTAGGCTTCACCTAGAATCACCAACTACTTCCTGGACCGAGATGCTGCTCAAAAAAGACAAAATCATGTATATTCTGGTGCCTGTTCAGCGCTAGCAAGTACATCTAGAAGACCTTCGATGGCCCCCGGTTTGATTGGACAGGATCAGCAGGGATCACAGTGCGGGGAGAATGATGGCAGTACAGAGCACTATGGAGTAGACAAAGACTTCACTGTGCATTGATACGAAACAAATAGTCCTTCTATGAGCTCTCAGAGCTGGAGCCGAGGGTTCTGGGCAATAAACCCGGAACAAGGAAAGTCTTATAAGCCTAACTATTGCAGTGTTCTCCATAAGATGGTAATGTCCAATTCCGCCACTAGAGGTCACTCTGTACTGCAGTTTTCTCCATTCCTACACCATGCATTAAACTTTGATGCCTTTGTGCAAACTCACAGAAACAATCCTCTTACACTGCCAGAGAGCGTGGTGTTAACCCTTCCGACACAAACTCTTCTATTTGCCCCATTCTGCCCCCAACACTGCAACATTGCTTCCTCAGACCCCCGTCCCTCTGTCCTCTATACCCGCCAGACCCCTATTCCGTCTGTTCTTCTGTTCTCCAGATCCCTGTCCCTCTGTCCTACATACCCCAGACCCCCGTCCCTCTGTCCTCTATACCCGCCAGACCCCTATTCCGTCCTCCATATCCCAAACTTCTCAATACCCCATACCCCTGTTGCCCTGTCCTTTATACTCCAACTCCTATTCTTCTGTACTCCATATCCCATACTCCTGGCCCTTTCCCCCTCTATACCTCAGACTCCTGTTACCAGGGGAGGGCTGGCACCGTAGGCCTGGGGGGCAAGTCCAGTCAAGTGGCCCATAAAGCGTGGAAAAGTGATGGATCAAGGAAAACAGTCTAAGATTTTTCATGATCACAAGAGTCCGCATAGAGGCCCACCTTACATCAGAGTCTGCACAGAGAGCCCCCCTTACATCAGAGTCCGCACAGAGGCCCCCCTTACATCAGAGTCCGCACAGAGTTCCCCCTTACATCAGAGGTCCGCACAGAGTTCCCCCTTACATCAGAGTCCGCACAGAGGCCCCCCTTACATCAGAGTCCGCACAGTGGCCCCCCTTACATCAGAGTCTGCACAGTGGCCCCCCTTACATCAGAGTCCGCACAGTGGCCCCCCTACATCAGAGTCCGCACAGAGCCCGAGCCCCTTACATCAGAGTCCGCACAGTGGCCCCCTTACATCAGAGTCTGCACAGTGGCCCCCCTTACATCAGAGTCTACCAATAGGTGAGCAGCGGCCGTGACCTGTGTTAACAGAGCTCCAGCAGGCATATTTCTGCAAAAACAGCATTTGGTAGTGGCAGCCAGTGGCTGTGCATAGTGTCACCAGCCGGGGGGAGATTTCCACCCACCCCCCCTGCCAGCCCTCCCCTGCCTGTTACTTTGTCGTCCATACCCCTGGTCTTTCACTCTCCAAAACCCAGACACCTGTCCCCCTGTCCTCCATACCCCAGACCCCTGTCCCTCTGTCCTCCAAACCCCAGACCCCTGTCCCTCTGTCCTCCAAACCCCCAGACCCCTTTTGTTCTGTTCTCCAGACCCCTGCCCCTCTGTCCTCCAAACCCCACCCCTGTTCTTCTTCTCCAAACCCCTGTCCCTCTGTCCTATTACCCCAGACTCCTGTTCTTTTGTCCTTCATTCCCCAACCCCCCTCTTCTTCTGTTCTCCAGACCCCTGCCCCTCTGTCCTCCAAACCCCAGACTCCTGTTCTTCTGTTCTCCAGACCCCTGTCCCTCTGCCCTACATACCCCAACTCCTGTTCTTTTGTCCTCCATAGCCCAGACCCCTGCTCTTTTGTTCTCCAGACCCCTGTTCCTCTGTCCTACATACCCCGGACCCCTATGGTTCTGTTCTCCAGACCCCTGCCCTCTGTCCTCCAAACCCCAGACTCCTGTTCTTATGTTCTCCAGACCCCTGTTCCTCTGTCCTACATACCCCAGACCCCTATTGTTCTGTTTTCCAAACCCCTGTCCCTCTGTCCTACATACCCCAGACTCCTGTTCTTTTGTCCTCCATACCCCAGACCCCTGTTCTTCTGTTCTCCAGACCCCTGTCCTCTGTCCTACATACCCCGGACCCCTATGGTTCTGTTCCCCAGACCCCTGCCCCTCTGTCCTCCAAACCCCAGAGACTCCTGTTCTTATGTTCTCCAGACCCCTGTCCCTGCTGCCCTACATACCCCAGACCCCTATTGTTCTGTTTTCCAAACCCCTGTCCCTCTGTCCTACATACCCCAGACTCATGTTCTTTTGTCCTCCAGACCCCTGTCCCTCTGTCCTACATACCCCAGACCCCTGTTCTTTTGTCCTCCATACCCCTCCATAGCCCAGACCCCTGCTCTTTTGTTCTCCAGACCCCCTCCCTCTGTCCTACATACCCCGGACCCCTATGGTTCTGTTCTCCAGACCCCTGCCCCTCTGTCCTCCAAACCCCAGACTCCTGTTCTTATGTTCTCCAGACCCCTGTTCCTCTGTCCTACATACCCCAGACCCCTATTGTTCTGTTCTCCAAACCCCTGTCCCTCTGTCCTACATACCCAGACTCCTGTTCTTTTGTCCTCCATACCCCAGACCCCTGTTCTTCTGTTCTCCAGACCCCTGTCCCTCTGTCCTACATACCCCGGACCCCTATGGTTCTGTTCCCCACCCCCTGCCCCTCTGTCCTCCAAACCCCAACTCCTGTTCTTATGTTCTCCAGACCCCTGTCCCTCTGCCCTACATACCCCAGACCCCTATTGTTCGTTTTTCCAAACCCCTGTCCCTCTGTCCTACATACCCCAGACTCATGTTCTTTTGTCCTCCAACCCCTGTCCCTCTGTCCTACATACCCCAGACCCCTGTTCTTTTGTCCTCCATACCCCAGACCCCTGTTTTTCTGTTCTCCTGACCCCTGTCCCTCTGTCCTACATACCCCAGACCCCTGTTCCTTTGTCCTCCATAGCCCAGACCCCTGTTCTTCTGTTCTCCAGACCCCTGTCCCTCTGTCCTACATACCCCAGATCCTGTCACTTTGTTCTATACCTCATACCCTGTCCTCTTTTCTTTTTACCCCAGACCCCTGTTGCTTGTCTTCCATACCACAGACCCTCTGTCCTCCAAACCTCAGACCTCTGTTCCCCTGTCTTCTTCCAACCCCAACCCTGTCCCTCTCTCAATCCAACAGACCCCTGGTTTCTTTCATCCTCCACACCCAGACCCGTGTCCCTCTGTCTCTTACACTGCCAGAGGGGTGTTATGGGGTTAAAAACTTATTCTATGTGTAGAGTCTGCTAAAACACTGCAACATTGCTTATCAGACCCCGTCCCTCTGTCCTCTATACCCACCAGATCCCCCCCTATTCTGAAAATGTTCCATTCCCAAACTTCCCATACCCCTGTTCCTTGTTACCCTCCCAATTACCCTTGTTTATCTGTTTTACCCCATTAAAATATAATATTCCTCTGTCCTTTATACCCCATTTATACCCCATAACCCTATTCCTCTGTCCTTTATACCCCATTTATACCCATAACCCTGTTCCTCTGTCCTTTATAACCCCATACCCCTGTTCCTCTATCCTCCATACCCCAGACCCCTGTGCCTCTGTCCTCTATACTCCAGACTCCTTATCTTCTGTACTCCATATCCCATACTCCTGGCCCTTTCCCCCTCTATACCTCAGACTCCTGTTACTTTGTCATCCATACCCTGGTCCTTCAGTCCTACAAACCCCAGACCCCTGTCCCTCTGTCCTTCAAACCCCAGACCCCTGTCCTCCATACCCCAGACCCCTGTTTCTCTCTGTCCACCAAACCCCAGACCCCCGTCCCTCTGTCCTCCATACCCCAGACCAAGATGCATTGATGTTTTTGGTTGTAACGTGACACAATGTGGAAAATTTCTAGGCAGTGTACATGAAGTAGTCTATATACAGCAATGCCTGAAAAGTCCCACACACCCTAATGTTTAATTAAAAGTTGCCTGTTTTTAATTAGAATTTAGTGAGTCAATATAATTAAAAAAATACACTAAAAAAATTTTCTTAAACACAAGGGCCCCGATTCACATACGAGCCATGACTAAGCACTAACATAGTGTGAAACGCGTCGGCTGTCCTTTCCTGTAGCTGTGTTTGTTTTGTATGCCCATTTTTTATCAATAAAGACAACTTTTTTTTTTGGAAGTTCCCCTGGAGTGCTGCTGCCCATCCCTTTTTCTTACCTTCTACGGATTCACATACATCAAAGCATGAGCAAAACAATTGCTCCCTCCAAACTCCGGTGTAGCACATATTTCGTAGGCGTAAGCCGGCGTAAGTGGAAGTAGGTGGAAGTGGGCTGGAAGTGGGCTGGAAGTGGGCATGATCCATGCTAATGAAGCGTGACCCCATGCAAATGATGGGCCGGTGCCAGACAAGTACTTAAAACGAACTGTGCATGCGATCGGCCTGCTCCTCTGACAGCAGGGGTTTGTGCTGATCGATTATCAGCGCAGCCCCCCCCCCCCGAGGATGCCCACACTGGACCACCAGGGATGCCACTAGACCACCAGGGATGCCCACAACAGGTATGCCACCCTAGACCACCAGGGATGACTATCACAAAAAAAGGATGCCAATCAGTGCCCACAATGGATGCCAATCAGTGCCCACAATGGGCATCACTGATTGGCAGGCATTGTTTGGCACTGATTGGCATCCATTAGTACAACACATACATTAGTGTATGGGGGCGGAGCTTACTGTGACACGACAGGGATCGCTGCTCCCGATGACAGGAGCAGACGATTAGTGTCCTGTCACTAGGCAGAACAGGGAGCAGTGGCCGTGCGTGTATAACGGGCGCTGGAGCGCCGCCCCCTCTGGCTACCACACACCCACTGACAATATACATAGATTCATGCATTGCATTGCATGAATCTATGTATTGCCGCAGATTCGCCAAATATTCAGATGGCCGACCCCCTGGTGAGCGCTGGCCATCTGATAACGGCGGCTGCAGGCTGGTAGTGGGCTTCCGGATGCTTATCCTCAGGACGCACTTGGATAAGAGTGACAGGCATCTCAGCCAATCAGGTTACGGTAACCTGATTGGCTGAAGCGTCAACGAGGGTGGAAGAACACATTGAGGGACGGAAGAAGCACGGCTGACCCCAGAAAGGTAAGTGCCAGGTGTGGGGGGGGGGGGGAATTTTACGGGGCACAATGGCTACAAATTGCTGGGCACAGTGGTGACAATTGATGGGCACAATGGCTACAATTGCTGGGCACAGTGGTGACAATTGATGGGCACAGTGGCTACAATTGCAGGGCACAATGGTGACGATTGATGGGCACAATGGCTACAATTGCTGGGCACAGTGGTGACGATTGATGGGCACATTGGCTACAATTGCTGGGCACAGTGGTGACGATTGATGGGCACAATGGCTACAATTGCTGGGCACAGTGGTGACAATTGCTGGGCACAGTGGTGACAATTGCTGGGACACAGTAGTAACAATTGCTGGGCACAGTGGTGACAATTGATGGCACAGTGGTGATGATTGATGGCACAGTGGTGACAATTGATGGCACAGTGGCGACAATTGATGGCACAGTGGCTGAGTTTGATGGCATGGCAAAGTGTGGTGACAATTGATGACACAGTGGTGACAATTGATGGCACAGTGGTGACAATTGAGGGCACAGTGGTGACAATGGGCACAGTGGTGACAATTGATGGCACAGTGGTGACAATTGAGGGCACAGTGGTGACAATGGGCACAGTGGTGACAATTGATGGCACAGTGGTGACAATTGAGGGAACAGTGGTGACAATGGGCACAGTGGTGACAATTGATGGCACAGTGGTGACAATTGAGGGCACAGTGGTGACAATTGAGGGCACAGTGGTGACAATGGGCACAGTGGTGACAATTGAGGGCACAGTGGTGACAAATTGATGGCACAGTGGTGACAATTGAGGGCACAGTGGTGACAATGGGCACAGTGGTGACAATTGATGGCACAGTGGTGACAATTGAGGGCACAGTGGTGACAATGGGCACAGTGGTGACAATTGATGGCACAGTGGTGACAATTGAGGGCACAGTGGTGACAATGGGCACAGTGGTGACAATTGATGGCACAGTGGTGACAATTGAGGGCACAGTGGTGACAATTGAGGGGCACAGTGGTGACATTGAGTGGCACAGTGGTGACAATTGAGGGCACAGTGGTGGCAATTGGCACAGTGGTGACAATTGATGGCACAGTGACTGGCGTTTGATGGCATGGCAACAGTGGTGACGATTCATGGGCACAGTGGTGACAAATGATGGCACTGTGGCAACAATTGATGGCACAGTGTCTGCGTTTGATGGATGGCACAGTGGTGACGATTGATGGGCACAGTGGCTGTGTTTGATGGGCATAGTGAGGCTGCAATTTTTTTTTTTTTTTTCCGTTTGTTTGCACCCCCGAAAATTTTTGATCACCAGCCGCAACTGACAAGGAGATGCCTTGTTTACACAGCCATCCCCCCGTTCTTGCAGCTCCGTGGACACAATCGCGGGACGCCGGCAGACATTGAGTCCGCGGGTCCCGTGGTCACGGAGCTCACGTCAGGAGCACGCACGGCCCAAAATTCAAAGCAACTTATAACACAGGTGTACCATTCTGCGACGTATATATGTACTGGGACCGTCGCGGGTCGGCAAGTGGTTAACCATACATGGGTAGCTAGTGATCCCCGACCCCCAAATATATCAACATGCAGTGTGCGACATATACCTTCCTTTATATAGTGTGATAAATACCCTTTATTGTATATATTTAGCAACTGCATGCTTAAAATACAGCCTACTGCAAGTGAAGGTCTGTGGCGGGGGTTTGGGGCCCCTGGGAGGTAGGAACAATAGTTCGGTAATGGAGGGGGTCCTGGAAGTCCAGGCAGCTTCTCTATTACTCTCCTGTTTTCGTTCTCCGCTGAATTCCAGCCAGCGTTATGTTGTATCAAATTCTATTTTCGCAGCGACTTGCTGAGGCCGCGGTGTGTGTTTTGGAACAAACGCCCCACTCACGTTTGACCTCATGCGGTGACTGCGGAGAGAAAGGAAAAATGTTGTGTGGTGGGGGGACACAGATGGCGGGAGAGGATGGAGCCTTTATACTGCAGATTTCACCACCTCCTAATTATAGTTATAATAAAATATTTCTGACCCAATCAACGGGCTGAAACTATGGTGGAACGTCGACCTGCTGGGAGGTTTAGAAACACGGTATTGTCAAAAGTATTGGGACACGTACCCTTACACGACACAAGGACTTTTTTATTCTTTTTTTTTTTTTTAAAAAGATTGGGCCAGATTCACAAAGGAGATACGCTATCGTATCTCTGCGTCGGAGGCCTCCTATCTATGCGCCTGATTCTTAGAATCAGTTCCCCATAGATTTTCCTTAGATCCGACTGGCGTAAGTCACTTACGCCGTCGTATCTTAGTTGCATATTTACGTTGGCCGCTAGGGTGGCGTTCCCGTTGATTTACGCGTTTTCTTTTAGACCTGCAAGGCAAAAGTCATAATGAGCTAGTATGCACCGCATATTAGCTCATTATGAAATACTTACCTCGGAACGAGGTGTAGGGAACTTACCTGGTCCACGCCGAGCGAGATCTCATCTTGACTCGGTGTGTTTTCCCGGGTATCGCCGCTCCAGCGCTGTGATTGGCTGGAGCGGCGATGACGTCACTCTTTGGCATGCGCGCGGGAGATTTAAATCCGCTGGTTGCGGCGGCGGCCGGTCCTTCACCGTGGATTCCCCCCTGTGCATACGCCGCTGCAGCGGCACATTGCGAGGGGAATATCTCCTAAACCGTACAGGTTTAGGAGATATTCTTTATACCTACAGGTTAAGTCTTATTATAGGCTTACCTGTAGGTAAAAGTTAAAAAAAGTGGTTTACAACCACTTTAAGTATGGACGGCGGGCCAGCGTATATTTTTTCCGTCGTTTGCGTAAAACGTTCGGGAATAGGGCTGGGCGTAAGTTACGTTCACGTCGTTTTCATTGACTATTTGCGACGTGATTTGGGGCATGCGCACTGGGCTTCATTCACGGCCGGCGTCGATTACGTCGGGGTCACGATTAGTTTGCATAAAACACGCCCCCTACATTGCCAATTTGAATTACGCGGGGATACGCCGGCCTATTTACGCTACGCCGCCGCAGCTTACGGAGCAAGTGCTTTATGAATACAGCACTTGCCCGTAAAAGTTGTGGAGACGTAGCGTAAATAGGATCTACCTGAATCTAGCCCATTGTCTATTTGTTGAACTGCAGAGACATTTGGGGCCAGATTCAGATAGAATCACCTATCATTCTTTAGGCAGCCGTAGCGTATCTCATTTACACTACGCCGCCGTAACTTTCAGAGGCAGGTGCCGTATTCAGAAAGAATTTGCGCCCAAAGTTACGGCGGCGTAGTGTAAATGTGCAGGCGTAAGCCCGCGTAATTCAAAGTAGGCTGGTAGTGGGCGTGTTGTATGCAAACTAATCATGACCCCACCTAAATGACGCGCCTAACGAACGGCGCATGCGCCGTCCGTGGACATATCCCAGTGCGCATGCTCCGAATCACGCCGCAAATACTCAATGCTTTCGATGTGAACGTGAATCCTATTCGGGAACGACTTACGCAAACAACGGAAAATTTGACGCTGTCCTGACGTCCATACTTAACATTGCCTGCGCCTCATATAGCAGGGGTAACTTTACGCCGGTCCGACGCCTTACGTAAACGGCGCAAATAGATACGCCGGGCGCAACTACGTTCGTGAATCGGCGTATCTACCTAATTTGCATATTCGACGCGTAAATTTACGGAAGCGCCACCTAGTGTAAATATGCAACTAAGATACGATGGTGTAAGAGACTTACGTCGGCCGTATCTTAGCAAAATTCCGGCGTATCTTGCTTCCTGAATACAGAAAAAAGATACGCCGTCGCATCCTAGAATTTACGCGGCGTATCAACAGATACGCCGACGTGAACTCTTTCTGAATCTGGCCCTTGGAGTACAAGTAGCACAAGCAGGAAATATACAGGAAATCTTACACTTTTTTAGTACATATAATTTGCCTCCAAACACAGGGCCGATCCTAGGGTCACATGCGCCTGGGTGCTGAAATATTTCTGGAGCCCCCACATGGGTGTGGTCATTTAACTGACTCCTCCCCTTTACAAATGTTTCTATGGCAATGACTCAACCACAGAAATGCTCCCCCACGAAGTCTTCATTACCCTGGAATGATCTCTTAACAATAAACAAAATACAGCAAGAGAAGCAGAGTACTTTATGCAGACATAGTACAGGAGACGGTCAGAGACTGCAAACATAATACAGGAGATGGTCAGAGACTGCACACATAGTACAGGAGACGGTCAGAGACTGCAGACATAATACAGGAGATGATCAGAGACTGCACACATAATACAGGAGACGGTCAGAGACTGCAAACATAATACAGGAGATGGTCAGAGACTGCACACATAGTACAGGAGACGGTCAGAGACTGCAGACATAATACAGGAGATGATCAGAGACTGCACACATAATACAGGAGATGGTCAGAGACTGCAGACATAATACAGGAGATGGTCAGAGACTGCACACATAATACAGGAGATGGTCAGAGACTGCACACATAGTACAGGAGACGGTCAGAGACTGCAGACATAATACAGGAGATGATCAGAGACTGCAGACATAATACAGGAGATGGTCAGAGACTGCAGACATAATACAGGAGATGGTCAGAGACTGCACACATAATACAGGAGATGGTCAGAGACTGCAGACATAATACAGGAGATGGTCAGAGACTGCAGACATAATACAGGAGATGGTCAGAGACTGCACACATAATACAGGAGATGGTCAGAGACTGCACACATAATACAGGAGATGGTCAGAGACTGCAGACATAATACAGGAGATGGTCAGAGACTGCAAACATAATACAGGAGATGGTCAGAGACTGCACACATAATACAGGAGATGGTCAGAGACTGCAGACATAATACAGGAGATGGTCAGAGACTGCACACATAATACAGGAGATGGTCAGAGACTGCAGACATAATACAGAAGATGGTCAGAGACTGCAGACATAATACAGGAGATGGTGAGAGACTGCAGACATAATACAGGAGATGGCCAGAGACTGCAGACACAGTACAGGAGATGGTCAGAGACTGCACACATAATACAGGAGAAGGTCAGAGATTGCAGACATAATACAGGAGATGGTCAGAGACTGCAGACATAATACAGGAGATGGTCAGAGACTGCAGACACAGTACAGGAGATGGCCAGACTGCAGACACAGTACAGGAGATGGCCAGGGGCTGTGTATTCTATGCAATTTATCATGCCATAAAACATCTAGAGCGGGGGCAGCCCAGGTCACATGTAAAGGGATGCTGGGGATGCTATCCCCCAGCACACTGAACACTGGGGCTCACCTTGGTTCTCGCTCTGTGCAGCCCAAGATAGAGACTCCCAGTGTTAGGAATCACCTTTACCCTCAGCTTCTTTAGCAAGGCAGTGGTGGTCTTGGAGGTGTGTTTGGGGTCGTTATCATGTTGGAATACTGCCCTGCGGCCCAGTTCCTGAAGGGAGGGGATCATGCTCTGCTTCAGTATGTCACAGAACATGTTGGCATTCATGGTTTTCTCAATGATCGGTAGCCCCCCGGTCTCGGCAGCCCCAGACCATGACACTCCCACCACACCTGACTGTAGGCAAGACACACTTGTCTTTGTCCTCCTCACCTGGTTGCCGCCACACACGCCTGACACCATCTGACACCACATAAGTCCATCTTGGTCCACAGGACATGGTTTCAGTAAACCATGTCCTTAGTCTGCTTGTCTTCGGCAAACTGCAGACTTTCTTGTGCATCATCTTTAGAAGAGGCTTCCTTCTGGGACGACAGCCATGCAGACCAATTTGATGCAGTGTGCAGCGTATGGTCTGAGCACTGACAAGCTGACCCCTCACCCACCCCTTCAACCTCTGCAGCAATATTGGCAGCACTCATACGTCTATTTCCCAAAGACAACCTCTGGATATGACTCTGAGCACGTGCACTCAACTTCGACCATAATGAGGTGGAGGAGGGGAACCCGTACAGTTAAACAGCTGTATGGTCTTGGCCACCGTGCTGAAGCTCAGTTTCAGGGTCTTGCCAATCTTCTTATAGCCTCGGCCATCTTTATGTAGAGACACAATTCTTTTTTTTCTTTGCCATGAGGTGCCATGTTGAACTTCCAGTGACCAGTATGAGAGAGTGAGAGCGATGACACCAAATTTAACACACCTGCTCCCCATTCACATCTGAGACCTTATAACACTAATGAGTCACATGACACCGGGGAGGGAAAATGGCTAATTAGGCCCAATTTGGATATTTTCCCTTAGGGGTGTACGCACTTTTGTTGCCAGCAGTTTAGACAATAATGGCTGTGTGTTGAGTTATTTTAAGGGGACATCAAATTTACACTGTTATACAAGCTGTACACTCACTACACAACATTGTAGAAACAAAGGGCCCGATCCACAAAAACGGGCGTATCTTTGTGCGGGCGTAGCGTATCTTGTTTACGCTACGCCGCCGTAAGTTAGAAAGACAAGTTCCGTATCCACAAAGGACTTGCGTCCTAAGTTACGGCGGCGTAGCGTAAATGGCCGGCGTAAGCGCGCCTAATTCAAATGTGGAAGAGGTGGGCGTGATTTATGTTAAATCATCGTGACCCCGCGTAAATGACGTTTTTTTTTTAACGGCGCATGTGCCGTCCGTGGAGGTATCCCAGTGCGCATGCGCAAAATCACGTCGCAAATAGTCAATGCTTTCGACGTGAACATAACTTACGCAAAGCCCTATTCGCGAACGTTTTACGCAAACGACGGATAATTTGACGCTGTCCCGACACCCATACTTAACATTACGTACGCCTCTATAGAGCAGGGGTAACTTTACGCCGGACATATGCTTACGCGAAACGACGTAAAAAAATGCTCTGGGCGAACGCACGTTCGTGGATCTGCGTATCTATCTCATTTGCAGATTTTAAGTGGAAAATCTACATAAGTGCCCCTAGCGGCCAGCGTAAATATGCAACTACGACGGCGTAATAGACTTGCGTCAGTCGTATCTTAGCGTAATTCCAGCGTATCTTGTTTTGTGGATACAAAACAAAGATACGCCGGCGCAGATTTGAAATTACGGCGGCGTATCTGGAGATATGCCGCCGTAAAGTTTTGTGGATCTGGCCCAAAGTGTCATTTCTTCATGAAAAGATAGAAGAAAATATTTACAGAAATGTGAGGGGTGTACTTACTTTTGTGACATGCTGTATCTATCTATCTAGAATCTTTCTTTCTATTTATCCTTGGTTGGAGGAAATGGCACAGGCTGTACATGAGTACCCGCAGCTGCTCGCTGTCAGCGGGGAATTTACGTACAGGAAATAAAATCCGGAATGTTCCAGGATCTGAGTCTCTACGTGATTTACTTCTATTTCTGAATAACAAATCTCTTCTCCGGTCTCCTGGGAAGACATGTTTACACAGCAATAATCTTCCCACAGGAAAGCTCTGCTGACACACGTTGTGCCCCGGTGTAAGGAATACGTGGAATAAGTGCGGCCCGGTATACAGGTACATCAACCGATTCCCCCTGGATGGGGCTGCCAGGTAAAATGAGAACGCTTAAAGAGAACCTGTCACCAAGTATGTTCATATGATCACATCAACAAGATTTCTGCATGCTACTTTGTTTTCTAAACCCACATGCCAACAGAATACAGACGGGGAGTGGCGGCTGGTGCTCCAATTTTTTGGGGGCGCAAACAAACTGAAAAAAAAAAACATCAATTGCTGCCACTGTGCCCATCGAACGCAGCCACTGTACCCATCAATTGCTGTTATTGTGCCCATCAATTGCTGTTACTGTGCCCATCAATTGCTGTTACTGTGCCCATCAATTGCTGTTACTGTGCCCATCAATTGCTGTTACTGTGCCCATCAAACGCAGCCACTGTACCCATTACTGCCACTGTACCCATCAATTGCAGCCACTGTGCCTATCAAACACAGCCACTGTACCCATCAATTGCTGCCACTGTGCCCATCAATTGCTGCCAGTGTGCCCATCAAACGGAACTTATATGTCTTCAAACGCAGCCACTGTACCCATCAATTGCCGCCACTGTGCCATCAAGCGCAGCCACTGTACCCATCAATTGCCGCCACTGTGCCATCAAGCGCAGCCACTGTACCCATCAATTGCCGCCACTGTGCCATCAAGCGCAGCCACTGTACCCATCAATGGCTGCCACTGTACCCATTAAACAAAGCCATTGTATCTATCAATTGCTGCCACTGTGCCCATCAATTGCTACCACTGTGCCCATCAATTACTGCCACTGTACCCATTACTGCCACTGTACCCATCAATTGCAGCCACTGTGCCCATCAAACACAGCCACTGTACCCATCAATTGCTGCCAATGTACCCATCAATTGCTACCAGTGTGCCCATCAATTGCTGCCAGTGTGCCCATCAATTACTGCTAGTGTGCCCATCAATTGCTGCTACTGTGCCCATCAAACGCAGCCACTGTACCCATAAATTGCTGCCACTGTGCCATCAATTGACGCTACTGTGCCCCATCAATTGCTGCCAGTGTGCCCCATCAATTGCCGCTACTGCGCCCAGAGGTGTATTTAGGTTTTGGGCTGCCCTAGGCCTGACTAAACTCGTGCACCCCCTAATTTAAATATGACCCATCCCTTTCCTGTCACGGCCACACCCTGTGTTGTTTAAGACCCGCCCTGAAATTTTCGAGTGAGGACGCTAGTTCTGAGGGCCTGGGGGAGGGGCAATGGATTCCCTTAATTTACTTAGATTTCCTCTTACTTCCTGGTTGCCCATAGAGCAGGAAGTGAAGGGAAATCTTCGCAATGGGACAGGGATGGTAAAAGTGCTGCCCTAGGCCTGGGCCTTGTTGGCCTAGTCCAGGATACAGCTCTGACTGTGCCCCATCAAATGCTGCCACTGTACCCATCAATTGCTGCCACTATACCCATCAATTGCTGCCAGTGTGCCCATCAATTGTTGCTACTGTACCCATCAATTGCTGCCAGTGTGCCCATCAATTGCTGCCAGTGTGCCCATCAATTGTTGCTACTGTACCCATCAATTGCTGCCAGTGTGCCCATCAATTGCTGCCAGTGTGCCCAATTGCTTCCAGTGTGCCCATCAATTGCCGCTACTGTGCCCAAACAAATGTTGCCAGTGTGCATCGCCCGACGCTTGTCCGTATCGCAGTGGGTCAGTGGCAGTGTCCTGCATGCTCCTCGATGTCTTCTTCCGTCCTCTCTATCAGACGTCCAATCACAGCGCCCGATTTCTTAGCCAATCAGGTAACAGACCCGAGCACTCGATTGGCTGAGAGGGTCAGTGGCGGTGTCCTGCACGCTCCTCGATGTCTTCTTCCGTCCTCTCTATCAGACGTCCAATCACAGCGCCTGATTTCTTAGCCAATCAGGTAACAGACCCGAGCACTCGATTGGCTGAGAGGGTCAGCGGCGGTGTCCTGCACGATCCTCGATGTCTTCTTCCGTCCTCTTTATCAGGCGTCCAATCACAGTGCTTGACGTTTCAGCCAAACAGGTGACAGGTAACAGACCCGAGCACCTAATTGGCTGAGAGGCGGTTCAGTGTTAGCAAAGCAAAGTCCTTCGCTTTGCTAACACAACGCTGAGTGATCAGCGAGCGCCCAGCATGGCGCCCGCTGTTCACCTTTTTTGGGCGCCTATTAGAGACTACGGCTCTAATCAGGTGCTTCCAAAAAATACCCCACCGCTGTAATTTAGGTGCCCGAAAAGGGGCCGGACATCTGAATAGGGGATGTTAGCGGCGAACATAGATAGATGAATCTATGGTGATAGAAGGGTGAAAGAAGAGAGGGGGGTGGCGCCCATGCGCCCCTTATGGACGCACCGCCAGCGAGTCTAAGCAATGGTGCTCCCCCAGCCACCCACAATACAACATATTTCCTATAGAGGGCGCTATATGTGCAGGAACCTCAGGGTGCCAAATGCAGTGACAGGTCCCCTTTTAATGGGAATCCATTGTTTCTCTACAGATTTCCTTTATTTATTATGTTCTAGGTTTTTGACTTGTGTAGCCGGGTGACCCTGTGCTACTCTGTAAATTGGTGGTTTACTCCAGGAGAAGGAAGCACACTGATGGCTCAGGTGGGTGCTGGCATTATAATATAATTCCTCTTCATTTGTCCCTGATTTTGGTCCGATTTATATAGTTGTATATAAAATGCACTATTTATCTATTAAAAAGTGTTTCCCGGTGCTAAACCTTTCATCCTATTTCTAAACTGCTGCATCTGTAAATGTCAAAGGCCAATATAAAGGAATAAGTAGTTGTGTTTAAAGTTGTAGGAGAAGCAGTTTAACCACTTCCCGCTCGCACGGCGGGTTTTTACGGCCACATTGTGGCTCTGAATTGCCGGGAGGCCGTCTTTATACGGGCCACTGGGAGGCGCGCACGAGCGGCGCCAGCGCGCCCACCGCGTCAGTCAGGTGCCGATGCGCGTGCCTGGTGGCCGCGATGTCCGCCACGCACCCGCGATCGGCGGTCACGGAGACAGGGACGTGGAGCTCCGTGTTTAAACACAAAACTCCACATCCTGTCAGGGAGAGGAGACCGATGGTGTGTCCCTTGTACATAGGGACAACCATCGGTCACCTCCCCCAGTCACCCCCCTCTCCCCACAGTAAGAATCACTAATTAGGGAATACAATAACCCCTTCCTCACTCCCTAGTGTTAAGCCCTTCCCTGCCAGTCACATTTATACAGTAATCAGTGCATATTTTAAAGCATTGTTCGCTGTATAAATGTGAATGGTCCCAAAAATTTGTCAAAAGTGTCTGAAATGTCCGCCGCAATATCGCAATCCTGACAAAAAATCGCAGATCGCCGCCATGAGTATAAAAAAAAAAAAATAATAAAAAAATAATAATAATTCCATCGCCTATTTTGTAGACGCTATAACGATTGCGCAAACCAATCAATATACGCTTATTGCGATTTTTATTTTTACCAAAAATATGTAGAAGAATACGTATCGGCCTAAACTGAGGGAAATTATTATTATATTATTATTATATATATTATATAATTTATTACTTTCTTTTTTTTTTATTGGATATTTATTATAGCAAAAAGTAAAAAATTGTGGCCCAGATTCATAAAGCAATTACGCCTGTGTAACTGGTGTTAGACAGGAGTAATTTCAAATTTTGCGCGCCGTATCACTAGTTTGAATCCTCAAACCATGATACGGCGGCTTCGGGCTTCGATCCGAGAGGCTTACGTCTTCGGATCTACGCTGCGATATTTTTGCGGCCGCTGGGAGGAGTTTGCGTCGTTTTGATGCGTCTGGATATGCCAATGTGTTTTTACGGCGATCCACGAAGATACGAGCGGTCTTCGCAATCGCTTACGTCTGTTTTTTTTTACGTACTGTTAGACCAGCTTTTTGCTGGTCTAACGGTGCGTAGCCCATGTTAAGTATGGCCGTCGTTCCCGCGTCGAATTAAATTTTTTTTTTTTTTACGTAACTCGTTCGGGAATAGAAATGTCCGTAAACGACGCTACTCAAACAACGAATGACGCAACGACGTGATTTCGCGCAATGCACGGCGGGAAATTTGCGAACGGAGCATGCGCAGTTCGATCGCCGCGGGAACGCGCCTATTTTAAATCCTTCACACCCCCTACTCGTGTAGATGGATTGCGACGGGAGAAATACACTACGCCGCCGTCGTTTACTGGACAAAATCTACCTGGATTCCACGTAGAGCCAGGTAAAAAACGGCGGCGTAGTGTATTTCTGATACGCTACGAGAATCCAATTCTCTCTGAATCTGGGCCTGTGTTTTTTTTTCAAAATTGTCGCTCTATTTTTGTTTATAGCGCAAAAAATAAAAACCGCAGAGGTGATCAAATACCACTAAAAGAAAGCTTTGTGGGGGAAAAAAGGACGGCAATTTTGTTTGGGAGGCACGTCGCACAACCGCGCAATTGTCATTCAAATCGTGACAGTGTGCGGAAGCTGAAATTTCACCTGGGCAGGAAGGGGGTATATGTGCCCAGTAAGCAAGTGGTTAATCTTAACCACTTTAGCCCCGGACCATATTGCTGTCCAAAGACCAGAGCACTTTTTGAGATTCGGCGCTGCGTCGCTTTAACTGACAATTGCGCGGTCGTGCGACGTGGCTCCCAAACAAAATTGGCGTCCTTTTTTTCCCACAAATAGAGCTTTCTTTTGGTGGTATTTGATCATCTCTGCGGTTTTTATTTTTTGCGCTATAAACAAAAACAGAGCGACTATTTTGAAAAAAATGCAATATTTTTTACTTTTTTCTATAATAAATATCCCCAAAAATATATTTAAAAAAAATATTTTTCCCTCAGTTTAGGCCGATACGTATTCTTCTACATATTTTTCGTAAAAAAAATCGCAATTAGCGTTTATTGATTGGTTTGCGCAAAAGTTATAGCGTTTACAAAATAGGGGGTAGTTTTATGGCATTTTTATTATTATTATTTTTTTTTACTAGTAATGGCGGCGATCAGCGTTTTTTTTTTCGGTACTGCGATATTATGGCGGACACTTCCGACACTTTTGACACATTTTTGGGACCATTGGCATTTTTTTAGCGATCAATGCTATAAAAATGCATTGGATTACTATAAAAATGCCATTGGCAGTGAAGGGGTTAACACTAGGGGGCAGGGAAGGGGTTAAGTGTGTTCCTAGTGTGTTCTAACTGTATGGGGGGGGGTGGCCTCACTAGGGGGAATCACTGATCTTCTGTTCATACATTGTATGAACAGAAAATCAGCGTTTCCCCCGCTGACAGGAACGAGCGCTGTGTGTTTTCACACACAGCTCCCGTTCCCCGCTCTGTAACGAGCGATCGCGTGTGCCCGGCGGCGATCGCGCCCGCCGGGCACACGCACGGGACTCGGGGCGCCGCGCGCGGGCCGCCGGGCGGCGCGCACGCGCCCCCTAGTGGCCGCGAAAGGCGCGACGTAGAGCTACGGGCTCTCGCGCACCCGTGCCGACCTGCCGCCGTATTACTGCGGCGGCTGGTCGGCAAGTGGTTAAAGTGGAGTTCCGCCGAAAGAAATAAAAGTCAGCAGCTACAATTACTGCAGCTGCTGACTTTTAAAATAAGGACACTTACCTGTTTAGTACTAGTACAACAAAAAAATGACACACAAACATAAGATTTTAAATCAAGATCTCATTTTTATTGATACAATGTTGTCACAAATGTGATATGAGCGATGAATAGATCTCAGCTCTGCAGAGGGTTACAGATCAGTGACAGGCAGGGGCAGACTGACCATTGAGGCACCCGGGCACTGCCCGAGGGCCCCATGCCACTAGGGGGCCCCATCAGGGTTGCCAGGCTCAGGAAAACCAGGGACAGTATGTAAAAATCTATGTTTTTTTTACATCTGTCCCTGATATGTCCGAAACCGACATGCTTTTGATGTGAAAATCCCGAGATTTTAGCTGCCCCGCCTCTGCACTGACTCCTGGCATGGTGGCCATCTGTAAGCCCGGGGGCCCCATAATCTTCTATTGCCCGGGGGCCCCATGAGTTGTCAGTCCGCCCCTGGTGACAGGATGCAGATTATTACACCGCAGAGGCGTCCGCTGTGTTCCCAGCGATGTATACACCAAGACATCCATGTCACTTCTCTGTATTCTACAGCAGGGGTCTCCAAACATTTTAAACAAAGGGACAGTTTATGGTCCTTCTAGCTTTGGGGGGGGGGGGGGCTGTGGCCAGTGTCAGTAGAAAATGTCCTGGCATCAGTGGGGGTAAACTGTGACCCATCATTGGTTTTCACAGAAGCAATAGTGCCATTTTGTTGAGTTTAGCAGACGGAATAGTGCCCCATGGACAGTGTCAGTGGGAGGAATAGTGTCCCATCATTGGTTTTAGTGGGAGAAATAGTGGCCCATCATTGGTCTTAGGGGAATGAATAGTGGCCCCATTATTGGTCTTAGGGGGATGAATAGTGGCCCCATCATTGGTCTTAGTGGGAGAAATAGTGGCCCCATCATTGGTTTTAGTGGGAGAAATAGTGGCCCCATCATTGGTTTTAGTGGGAGAAATAGTGGCCCCATCATTGGTCTTGGTGGGAGGAATAGTGTCCCTGTCATTGGTCTTAGTGGGAGGAATTGTGGCCCCATCATTGGTTTTAGTGGGAGAAATAGTAGCCCCATCATTGGTCTTAGGGGGAGGAATAGTGTCCCTTTATTGGTCTTAGTGGGAGGAATATTGCTCCATCATTGGTGTCAGTGAGAAAAAGAGTGTCCCATTAATGGTGTTAGTTGGAGGAATGGAGCCTCATCATTTATGTCAGTTGCAGGAATAGTGTCCCATCATCGGTCTTAGTGGGAGAAATAGTGGCCCGTCATTGGTCTTAGTGGGAGGAATATTGGCCCCATCATTGGTCTTAGTGGGAGAAATAGTGGCCCGTCATTGGTCTTAGTGGGAGGAATATTGGCCCCATCATTGATCTTAGTGGGAGGAATATTGCTCCATCATTGCTGTCAGTAAGAAGAGTGCCCCATTAATGGTGTTAGTTGGAGGAATGGAGCCTCATCATTAATGTCAGTTGCAGGAATAGTGTCCCAAGCGCCGGATAGAGGCAAGCAAAGGGCCGCATCTTGCCACAGTTTGGAGACCACTGTTCTACAGTAAGCTCGGCCTTCAAAAGAAAAAACATTTTGACTATTGACATGACATTTATAACATTTCTTATGAAAAAAGATGAAATAGCAGAGGCAAAAAAATGTTACTGTGTTATAAAATCACCAGAACAATGAAAAATTATTCTGTCCCAGTGGCAAAAGGAGTCATGTATGGAAATTATAAAATTACCAATGCAGCCATTCACTGTTTTCCTGCTGCCCTTACTCCTCTACCTTGCCTCATATCATTTTCCCATTATGGTTTTTACTCCTCCTCACTGTTCCACTTCTGCCCTCACTTCTCCTCCATATTGGCCCAGCATTGCCCCAACTCCTCCTCTTATCATTGGCCCAGCATCGTCTTCACTCCTCCTTTTCACTGTCCAACTTCTTCCCTTACTCCTCATTATTGGCCCAGCATCATTCCTCCCCTTATTGGCCCAGCATTGCCCATACTCCTCCCCTTATTGGCCCAGCATTGCCCAATACTCCTCATTATTGGCCCAGCATTGCCCCTGCCTCTACCCCTCTCCTTATTGGTATAGCATTGCCCCTTCTCCTCCTCTTTATTGGCAATGCATGCCCCAACTACTTTTCACTGCCCCGTCTCTCTAGCCTCACTTTTTCTCCTTATTGACACAGCATTGACCTCAGGCTTCTTCCTTATTGGCCCAGTATTGCCCTCACTTCCCTTATTATTGGCACAGCATTACCCCCACCACTCCTCCTTATTGGCACAGCCTTGCCCTCACTTCCCCTCCTTATTGGTCTAGTGTCGCCCTCACTCCTTATTGGCACAGCATTGCCCTCACTCCTTATTGGCACAGCATTGGCCCCACTCCCCATCCTTATTTGTAAAGAATTGCCTTTTTTTTTTTTACCTATTTGAAATATTACCTTTTTGGGATGTGGTGCCAACTTTACTGGGTGTTCAACCCTTAATCGGACATAACCCTTTTAATTGCCTTTACACCTTCTCCTCTTTAGTAAAGCATTTCCCTCACTTCTTATTATTGGTACGGCATTGCCATTACACCCCTACGCTGTCCCACTGCGACCCTCACTCCTCCTCCTTATGAGAACAGCAATGCCCTCACTCACCCTCTGTATTGGCACAGCATTGCCTTCACTCCTCCTACTTAATGGAACAGCTTTGCCCTCACTCCGCCCCTTATTAGTCCAATATTGCCCTTATACCTCCTTATTGGCACAGCATTGCTCTCACTCCTCCTCATTAGTACAGCCTTGCCCTCACTCCTTATTAGTATAGCATTGCCTTTACTCCTCCATATTGGCACAGCTTTGCTTTTCCTCCTCCATATTGGCACAGCGTTGCCTTTGCTCCTCCATATTGGCACAGCGTTGCCTTTACTCCTCCATATTGGTACAGCGTTGCCTTTACTCCTCCATATTGGCACAGCGTTGCCTTTACTCCTCCATATTGGCACAGCGTTGCCTTTACCCCTCCATATTGGCACAGCATTGCCTTTGCTCCTCCATATTGGCACAGCATTGCCTTTGCTCCTCCATATTGGCACAGCATTACCTTTACCCTTCCATATTGGCACAGCATTGCTTTTGCTCCTCCATATTGGCACAGCATTGCTCCTCCTTATTATTGTGAGAGCATTGCCCTTACTGTCCCATTGCTGCCCTTACTCCTCCTCCTTATTGGCACAGCATTACCTTCCTTCCTCCACTCTCTTGGCCTAGCATTGCCCTCACTCCTCCTCGCTGTCCCACTACAGCCCATGCTCCATGTACAGCGTCTCTTTGCATATCTGGTTAAGTGTGACCCTGGGGCAGAATAATTATATTATATTATATATCACAGTAAGCGTTACACAGAATCTGGAATAAAATAATTCTCTTCTCTCTGCGGTATGACACTGTATGCGGTCTGCTCTCTGATTTATATCTGGATTATGTGAAGGGGACAGAGTGCTGGACCAGGAAAGGGGTAAGATCGGGGGGTAACGGTAGCTGTGGTTGTTGCCAAACCCCCTTTCTCCTTGGAGGCCCATAGGGCCCTTCTCCTGGGAGGTCCATAGGCTCTTCTCCTTGGAGACCCCGGCTCCTTCTCCTTGGAGGCCCAAAGGCCCTTTTCCTGGGAGGCCCAAAGACCCCTTCTCCAGGGAGGCCCATAGGCCCTTCTCCAGGAAGGCCCTTCTTTCGGGATGCCCATAGGCCCTTCTTCTGGGAGGCCCTTCTTCTGGGAGGCCCATAGGGCCCTTCGCCTGGAAGGCCCATAGGGCCCTTCTCCTGGAAGGTCCATAGGGCCTTCTCTAACTATATCCAAATACCCTCTTCATCAACATCACCTCAAAAATATGTGCGCCCCCTTCTCTTCTCCTGGAGGGGGCATATACTATGCCTGGTGTGCCGTGACGGATGATTTGGGGGGCGGGGGGTGTTGAGGTGGAGAGGAAGCAAAGCTCAGGGGCCCCTCTTGATCTCCTGAACCGGGGGCCCGAGTTTTTGAAGTTCTACCATGGGTACGGCCCCATCTTTATTACACCGCTCATTAGAGATAGGTCCGTCACATCATCAGCTCATAGACCCTTCTGTAGATACCTACAAATGTTCAACATCTCGATCCAAATCCTCTATACACATATTCACAGAAAAAAAGGCTAATCTTCATATTAATGTTCCATCAATTTCCTTTACACCAGCTGAAATTTCAAATCAACCCAACAATGGAAGAACTGCACTGCCCAATGTGACAAACGAAACAAAGAAAACGCCCCCTTTATGCAATTTCCAGTTGTTTCATACCCACCAGCCCTGGCAGTCACATGTTTCAGGTATTAGGGTGTTATGGCAGCACAAAGAAGCAAATTATACATACAAATTGAAATTTTTTCAGGCTCACAAAAAAGGAGTCTCGCTTCCTCAGGGCACAGATAGAATAGGGATTTAACCAGCTGGCCGTGCAATTAATAAAACGATTCGGAAACATGCTTTTCTTCAGATGTTTGAAGCAGTCCAACCAGCTCAGCCGGATCACAAACAAGTTTCTTCACCTTCTGAGGACTGTATAGTCACTAATACTTGTAGCAGTAACAGAAAAAGAGCACAAGGGACCCACCGCCCGATTAGCGGGGTCTACTGAATCACAAAAAGCTGAATGTCTGCCATACAATCAATCCATTGACCACCAAGGAAATGCATCAAGCTTGCCTTGTCCCAACAGTAAGTTTGCATCTTCTTTTGTTGACTTGTAGGCTGGCGTTTCTTCCAAGTTTTCCCAGTGCTGCCTCTCCCCGCAGGGGCTGGATGTCACAAACAGCCACTCCCAGGCCACACCCCTGGGGCAGTAACTCTGTGTCACACCCCCCGTCCCGCTCACAAGCCTCCTGCTTCCGTATTCCAGAGACGATCCACTCTGGCACTGCGGTCAGTTCAGAGGAGAGCGCTGTTTGATGAGGGCCTCTTCCAGAAAGTTGGCCATTTTCTGACAGTCGTCCTGAGGAAACATGCAAGATAGAGATGTTAGTGCCGACCTGCCGCCGTATTACTGCGGCGGCTGGTCGGCAAGTGGTTAAAGTGGAGTTCCGCCGAAAGAAATAAAAGTCAGCAGCTACAATTACTGCAGCTGCTGACTTTTAAAATAAGGACACTTACCTGTTTAGTACAAAAACAGAGCGACTATTTTGAAAAAAATGCAATATTTTTTACTTTTTTCTATAATAAATATCCCCAAAAATATATTTAAAAAAAATATTTTTCCCTCAGTTTAGGCCGATACGTATTCTTCTACATATTTTTCGTAAAAAAAATCGCAATTAGCGTTTATTGATTGGTTTGCGCAAAAGTTATAGCGTTTACAAAATAGGGGGTAGTTTTATGGCATTTTTATTATTATTATTTTTTTTTACTAGTAATGGCGGCGATCAGCGTTTTTTTTTCGGTACTGCGATATTATGGCGGACACTTCGGACACTTTTGACACATTTTTGGGACCATTGGCATTTTTTTAGCGATCAATGCTATAAAAATGCATTGGATTACTATAAAAATGCCATTGGCAGTGAAGGGGTTAACACTAGGGGGCAGGGAAGGGGTTAAGTGTGTTCCTAGTGTGTTCTAACTGTATGGGGGGGGTGGCCTCACTAGGGGGAATCACTGATCTTCTGTTCATACATTGTATGAACAGAAAATCAGCGTTTCCCCCGCTGACAGGAACGAGCGCTGTGTGTTTTCACACACAGCTCCCGTTCCCCGCTCTGTAACGAGCGATCGCGTGTGCCCGGCGGCGATCGCGCCCGCCGGGCACACGCACGGGACTCGGGGCGCGCGCGCGCGGGCCGCCGGCGGCGCGCACGCGCCCCCTAGTGGCCGCGAAAGGCGCGACGTAGAGCTACGGGCTCTCGCGCACCCGTGCCGACCTGCCGCCGTATTACTGCGGCGGCTGGTCGGCAAGTGGTTAAAGTGGAGTTCCGCCGAAAGAAATAAAAGTCAGCAGCTACAATTACTGCAGCTGCTGACTTTTAAAATAAGGACACTTACCTGTTTAGTACTAGTACAACAAAAAAAAATGACACACAAACATAAGATTTTAAATCAAGATCTCATTTTTATTGATACAATGTTGTCACAAATGTGATATGAGCGATGAATAGATCTCAGCTCTGCAGAGGGTTACAGATCAGTGACAGGCAGGGGCAGACTGACCATTGAGGCACCCGGGCACTGCCCGAGGGCCCCATGCCACTAGGGGGCCCCATCAGGGTTGCCAGGCTCAGGAAAACCAGGGACAGTATGTAAAAATCTATGTTTTTTTTACATCTGTCCCTGATATGTCCGAAACCGACATGCTTTTGATGTGAAAATCCCGAGATTTTAGCTGCCCCGCCTCTGCACTGACTCCTGGCATGGTGGCCATCTGTAAGCCCGGGGGCCCCATAATCTTCTATTGCCCGGGGGCCCCATGAGTTGTCAGTCCGCCCCTGGTGACAGGATGCAGATTATTACACCGCAGAGGCGTCCGCTGTGTTCCCAGCGATGTATACACCAAGACATCCATGTCACTTCTCTGTATTCTACAGCAGGGGTCTCCAAACATTTTAAACAAAGGGACAGTTTATGGTCCTTCTAGCTTTGGGGGGGGGGGGGGGGGGGGCTGTGGCCAGTGTCAGTAGAAAATGTCCTGGCATCAGTGGGGGTAAACTGTGACCCATCATTGGTTTTCACAGAAGCAATAGTGCCATTTTGTTGAGTTTAGCAGACGGAATAGTGCCCCATGGACAGTGTCAGTGGGAGGAATAGTGTCCCATCATTGGTTTTAGTGGGAGAAATAGTGGCCCATCATTGGTCTTAGGGGAATGAATAGTGGCCCCATTATTGGTCTTAGGGGGATGAATAGTGGCCCCATCATTGGTCTTAGTGGGAGAAATAGTGGCCCCATCATTGGTTTTAGTGGGAGAAATAGTGGCCCCATCATTGGTTTTAGTGGGAGAAATAGTGGCCCCATCATTGGTCTTGGTGGGAGGAATAGTGTCCCTGTCATTGGTCTTAGTGGGAGGAATTGTGGCCCCATCATTGGTTTTAGTGGAGAGAAATAGTAGCCCCATCATTGGTCTTAGGGGGAGGAATAGTGTCCCTTTATTGGTCTTAGTGGGAGGAATATTGCTCCATCATTGGTGTCAGTGAGAAAAAGAGTGTCCCATTAATGGTGTTAGTTGGAGGAATGGAGCCTCATCATTTATGTCAGTTGCAGGAATAGTGTCCCATCATCGGTCTTAGTGGGAGAAATAGTGGCCCGTCATTGGTCTTAGTGGGAGGAATATTGGCCCCATCATTGGTCTTAGTGGGAGAAATAGTGGCCCGTCATTGGTCTTAGTGGGAGGAATATTGGCCCCATCATTGATCTTAGTGGGAGGAATATTGCTCCATCATTGCTGTCAGTAAGAAGAGTGCCCCATTAATGGTGTTAGTTGGAGGAATGGAGCCTCATCATTAATGTCAGTTGCAGGAATAGTGTCCCAAGCGCCGGATAGAGGCAAGCAAAGGGCCGCATCTTGCCACAGTTTGGAGACCACTGTTCTACAGTAAGCTCGGCCTTCAAAAGAAAAAACATTTTGACTATTGACATGACATTTATAACATTTCTTATGAAAAAAGATGAAATAGCAGAGGCAAAAAAATGTTACTGTGTTATAAAATCACCAGAACAATGAAAAATTATTCTGTCCCAGTGGCAAAAGGAGTCATGTATGGAAATTATAAAATTACCAATGCAGCCATTCACTGTTTTCCTGCTGCCCTTACTCCTCTACCTTGCCCTCATATCATTTTCCCATTATGGTTTTTACTCCTCCTCACTGTTCCACTTCTGCCCTCACTTCTCCTCCATATTGGCCCAGCATTGCCCCAACTCCTCCTCTTATCATTGGCCCAGCATCGTCTTCACTCCTCCTTTTCACTGTCCAACTTCTTCCCTTACTCCTCCTCCTTATTGGCCCAGCATTGCCCATACTCCTCCCCTTATTGGCCCAGCATTGCCCAATACTCCTCATTATTGGCCCAGCATTGCCCCTGCCTCTACCCCTCTCCTTATTGGTATAGCATTGCCCCTTCTCCTCCTCTTTATTGGCAATGCATGCCCCAACTACTTTTCACTGCCCCGTCTCTCTAGCCTCACTTTTTCTCCTTATTGACACAGCATTGACCTCAGGCTTCTTCCTTATTGGCCCAGTATTGCCCTCACTTCCCTTATTATTGGCACAGCATTACCCCCACCACTCCTCCTTATTGGCACAGCCTTGCCCTCACTTCCCCTCCTTATTGGTCTAGTGTCGCCCTCACTCCTTATTGGCACAGCATTGCCCTCACTCCTTATTGGCACAGCATTGGCCCCACTCCCCATCCTTATTTGTAAAGAATTGCCTTTTTTTTTTTTTACCTATTTGAAATATTACCTTTTTGGGATGTGGTGCCAACTTTACTGGGTGTTCAACCCTTAATCGGACATAACCCTTTTAATTGCCTTTACACCTTCTCCTCTTTAGTAAAGCATTTCCCTCACTTCTTATTATTGGTACGGCATTGCCATTACACCCCTACGCTGTCCCACTGCGACCCTCACTCCTCCTCCTTATGGGAACAGCAATGCCCTCACTCACCCTCTGTATTGGCACAGCATTGCCTTCACTCCTCCTACTTAATGGAACAGCTTTGCCCTCACTCCGCCCCTTATTAGTCCAATATTGCCCTTATACCTCCTTATTGGCACAGCATTGCTCTCACTCCTCCTCATTAGTACAGCCTTGCCCTCACTCCTTATTAGTATAGCATTGCCTTTACTCCTCCATATTGGCACAGCTTTGCTTTTCCTCCTCCATATTGGCACAGCGTTGCCTTTGCTCCTCCATATTGGCACAGCGTTGCCTTTACTCCTCCATATTGGTACAGCGTTGCCTTTACTCCTCCATATTGGCACAGCGTTGCCTTTACTCCTCCATATTGGCACAGCGTTGCCTTTACCCCTCCATATTGGCACAGCATTGCCTTTGCTCCTCCATATTGGCACAGCATTGCCTTTGCTCCTCCATATTGGCACAGCATTACCTTTACCCTTCCATATTGGCACAGCATTGCTTTTGCTCCTCCATATTGGCACAGCATTGCTCCTCCTTATTATTGTGAGAGCATTGCCCTTACTGTCCCATTGCTGCCCTTACTCCTCCTCCTTATTGGCACAGCATTACCTTCCTTCCTCCACTCTCTTGGCCTAGCATTGCCCTCACTCCTCCTCGCTGTCCCACTACAGCCCATGCTCCATGTACAGCGTCTCTTTGCATATCTGGTTAAGTGTGACCCTGGGGCAGAATAATTATATTATATTATATATCACAGTAAGCGTTACACAGAATCTGGAATAAAATAATTCTCTTCTCTCTGCGGTATGACACTGTATGCGGTCTGCTCTCTGATTTATATCTGGATTATGTGAAGGGGACAGAGTGCTGGACCAGGAAAGGGGTAAGATCGGGGGGTAACGGTAGCTGTGGTTGTTGCCAAACCCCCTTTTCTCCTTGGAGGCCCATAGGGCCCTTCTCCTGGGAGGTCCATAGGCTCTTCTCCTTGGAGACCCCCGGCTCCTTCTCCTTGGAGGCCCAAAGGCCCTTTTCCTGGGAGGCCCAAAGACCCCTTCTCCAGGGAGGCCCATAGGCCCTTCTCCAGGAAGGCCCTTCTTTCGGGATGCCCATAGGCCCTTCTTCTGGGAGGCCCTTCTTCTGGGAGGCCCATAGGGCCCTTCGCCTGGAAGGCCCATAGGGCCCTTCTCCTGGAAGGTCCATAGGGCCTTCTCTAACTATATCCAAATACCCTCTTCATCAACATCACCTCAAAAATATGTGCGCCCCCTTCTCTTCTCCTGGAGGGGGCATATACTATGCCTGGTGTGCCGTGACGGATGATTTGGGGGGCGGGGGGTGTTGAGGTGGAGAGGAAGCAAAGCTCAGGGGCCCCTCTTGATCTCCTGAACCGGGGGCCCGAGTTTTTGAAGTTCTACCATGGGTACGGCCCCATCTTTATTACACCGCTCATTAGAGATAGGTCCGTCACATCATCAGCTCATAGACCCTTCTGTAGATACCTACAAATGTTCAACATCTCGATCCAAATCCTCTATACACATATTCACAGAAAAAAAGGCTAATCTTCATATTAATGTTCCATCAATTTCCTTTACACCAGCTGAAATTTCAAATCAACCCAACAATGGAAGAACTGCACTGCCCAATGTGACAAACGAAACAAAGAAAACGCCCCCTTTATGCAATTTCCAGTTGTTTCATACCCACCAGCCCTGGCAGTCACATGTTTCAGGTATTAGGGTGTTATGGCAGCACAAAGAAGCAAATTATACATACAAATTGAAATTTTTTCAGGCTCACAAAAAAGGAGTCTCGCTTCCTCAGGGCACAGATAGAATAGGGATTTAACCAGCTGGCCGTGCAATTAATAAAACGATTCGGAAACATGCTTTTCTTCAGATGTTTGAAGCAGTCCAACCAGCTCAGCCGGATCACAAACAAGTTTCTTCACCTTCTGAGGACTGTATAGTCACTAATACTTGTAGCAGTAACAGAAAAAGAGCACAAGGGACCCACCGCCCGATTAGCGGGGTCTACTGAATCACAAAAAGCTGAATGTCTGCCATACAATCAATCCATTGACCACCAAGGAAATGCATCAAGCTTGCCTTGTCCCAACAGTAAGTTTGCATCTTCTTTTGTTGACTTGTAGGCTGGCGTTTCTTCCAAGTTTTCCCAGTGCTGCCTCTCCCCGCAGGGGCTGGATGTCACAAACAGCCACTCCCAGGCCACACCCCTGGGGCAGTAACTCTGTGTCACACCCCCCGTCCCGCTCACAAGCCTCCTGCTTCCGTATTCCAGAGACGATCCACTCTGGCACTGCGGTCAGTTCAGAGGAGAGCGCTGTTTGATGAGGGCCTCTTCCAGAAAGTTGGCCATTTTCTGACAGTCGTCCTGAGGAAACATGCAAGATAGAGATGTTAGTGCCGACCTGCCGCCGTATTACTGCGGCGGCTGGTCGGCAAGTGGTTAAAGTGGAGTTCCGCCGAAAGAAATAAAAGTCAGCAGCTACAATTACTGCAGCTGCTGACTTTTAAAATAAGGACACTTACCTGTTTAGTACAAAAACAGAGCGACTATTTTGAAAAAAATGCAATATTTTTTACTTTTTTCTATAATAAATATCCCCAAAAATATATTTAAAAAAAATATTTTTCCCTCAGTTTAGGCCGATACGTATTCTTCTACATATTTTTCGTAAAAAAAATCGCAATTAGCGTTTATTGATTGGTTTGCGCAAAAGTTATAGCGTTTACAAAATAGGGGGTAGTTTTATGGCATTTTTATTATTATTATTTTTTTTTACTAGTAATGGCGGCGATCAGCGTTTTTTTTTCGGTACTGCGATATTATGGCGGACACTTCGGACACTTTTGACACATTTTTGGGACCATTGGCATTTTTTTAGCGATCAATGCTATAAAAATGCATTGGATTACTATAAAAATGCCATTGGCAGTGAAGGGGTTAACACTAGGGGGCAGGGAAGGGGTTAAGTGTGTTCCTAGTGTGTTCTAACTGTATGGGGGGGGTGGCCTCACTAGGGGGAATCACTGATCTTCTGTTCATACATTGTATGAACAGAAAATCAGCGTTTCCCCCGCTGACAGGAACGAGCGCTGTGTGTTTTCACACACAGCTCCCGTTCCCCGCTCTGTAACGAGCGATCGCGTGTGCCCGGCGGCGATCGCGCCCGCCGGGCACACGCACGGGACTCGGGGCGCGCGCGCGGGCCGCCGGCGGCGCGCACGCGCCCCCTAGTGGCCGCGAAAGGCGCGACGTAGAGCTACGGGCTCTCGCGCACCCGTGCCGACCTGCCGCCGTATTACTGCGGCGGCTGGTCGGCAAGTGGTTAAAGTGGAGTTCCGCCGAAAGAAATAAAAGTCAGCAGCTACAATTACTGCAGCTGCTGACTTTTAAAATAAGGACACTTACCTGTTTAGTACTAGTACAACAAAAAAATGACACACAAACATAAGATTTTAAATCAAGATCTCATTTTTATTGATACAATGTTGTCACAAATGTGATATGAGCGATGAATAGATCTCAGCTCTGCAGAGGGTTACAGATCAGTGACAGGCAGGGGCAGACTGACCATTGAGGCACCCGGGCACTGCCCGAGGGCCCCATGCCACTAGGGGGCCCCATCAGGGTTGCCAGGCTCAGGAAAACCAGGGACAGTATGTAAAAATCTATGTTTTTTTTACATCTGTCCCTGATATGTCCGAAACCGACATGCTTTTGATGTGAAAATCCCGAGATTTTAGCTGCCCCGCCTCTGCACTGACTCCTGGCATGGTGGCCATCTGTAAGCCCGGGGGCCCCATAATCTTCTATTGCCCGGGGGCCCCATGAGTTGTCAGTCCGCCCCTGGTGACAGGATGCAGATTATTACACCGCAGAGGCGTCCGCTGTGTTCCCAGCGATGTATACACCAAGACATCCATGTCACTTCTCTGTATTCTACAGCAGGGGTCTCCAAACATTTTAAACAAAGGGACAGTTTATGGTCCTTCTAGCTTTGGGGGGGGGGGGGGGGCTGTGGCCAGTGTCAGTAGAAAATGTCCCGGCATCAGTGGGGGTAAACTGTGACCCATCATTGGTTTTCACAGAAGCAATAGTGCCATTTTGTTGAGTTTAGCAGACGGAATAGTGCCCCATGGACAGTGTCAGTGGGAGGAATAGTGTCCCATCATTGGTTTTAGTGGGAGAAATAGTGGCCCATCATTGGTCTTAGGGGAATGAATAGTGGCCCCATTATTGGTCTTAGGGGGATGAATAGTGGCCCCATCATTGGTCTTAGTGGGAGAAATAGTGGCCCCATCATTGGTTTTAGTGGGAGAAATAGTGGCCCCATCATTGGTTTTAGTGGGAGAAATAGTGGCCCCATCATTGGTCTTGGTGGGAGGAATAGTGTCCCTGTCATTGGTCTTAGTGGGAGGAATTGTGGCCCCATCATTGGTTTTAGTGGGAGAAATAGTAGCCCCATCATTGGTCTTAGGGGGAGGAATAGTGTCCCTTTATTGGTCTTAGTGGGAGGAATATTGCTCCATCATTGGTGTCAGTGAGAAAAAGAGTGTCCCATTAATGGTGTTAGTTGGAGGAATGGAGCCTCATCATTTATGTCAGTTGCAGGAATAGTGTCCCATCATCGGTCTTAGTGGGAGAAATAGTGGCCCGTCATTGGTCTTAGTGGGAGGAATATTGGCCCCATCATTGGTCTTAGTGGGAGAAATAGTGGCCCGTCATTGGTCTTAGTGGGAGGAATATTGGCCCCATCATTGATCTTAGTGGGAGGAATATTGCTCCATCATTGCTGTCAGTAAGAAGAGTGCCCCATTAATGGTGTTAGTTGGAGGAATGGAGCCTCATCATTAATGTCAGTTGCAGGAATAGTGTCCCAAGCGCCGGATAGAGGCAAGCAAAGGGCCGCATCTTGCCACAGTTTGGAGACCACTGTTCTACAGTAAGCTCGGCCTTCAAAAGAAAAAACATTTTGACTATTGACATGACATTTATAACATTTCTTATGAAAAAAGATGAAATAGCAGAGGCAAAAAAATGTTACTGTGTTATAAAATCACCAGAACAATGAAAAATTATTCTGTCCCAGTGGCAAAAGGAGTCATGTATGGAAATTATAAAATTACCAATGCAGCCATTCACTGTTTTCCTGCTGCCCTTACTCCTCTACCTTGCCCTCATATCATTTTCCCATTATGGTTTTTACTCCTCCTCACTGTTCCACTTCTGCCCTCACTTCTCCTCCATATTGGCCCAGCATTGCCCCAACTCCTCCTCTTATCATTGGCCCAGCATCGTCTTCACTCCTCCTTTTCACTGTCCAACTTCTTCCCTTACTCCTCCTCATTATTGGCCCAGCATTGCCCATACTCCTCATTATTGGCCCAGCATTGCCCCTGCCTCTACCCCTCTCCTTATTGGTATAGCATTGCCCCTTCTCCTCCTCTTTATTGGCAATGCATGCCCCAACTACTTTTCACTGCCCCGTCTCTCTAGCCTCACTTTTTCTCCTTATTGACACAGCATTGACCTCAGGCTTCTTCCTTATTGGCCCAGTATTGCCCTCACTTCCCTTATTATTGGCACAGCATTACCCCCACCACTCCTCCTTATTGGCACAGCCTTGCCCTCACTTCCCCTCCTTATTGGTCTAGTGTCGCCCTCACTCCTTATTGGCACAGCATTGGCCCCACTCCCCATCCTTATTTGTAAAGAATTGCCTTTTTTTTTTTTACCTATTTGAAATATTACCTTTTTGGGATGTGGTGCCAACTTTACTGGGTGTTCAACCCTTAATCGGACATAACCCTTTTAATTGCCTTTACACCTTCTCCTCTTTAGTAAAGCATTTCCCTCACTTCTTATTATTGGTACAGCATTGCCATTACACCCCTACGCTGTCCCACTGCGACCCTCACTCCTCCTCCTTATGGGAACAGCAATGCCCTCACTCCTCCTACTTAATGGAACAGCTTTGCCCTCACTCCGCCCCTTATTAGTCCAATATTGCCCTTATACCTCCTTATTGGCACAGCATTGCTCTCACTCCTCCTCATTAGTACAGCCTTGCCCTCACTCCTTATTAGTATAGCATTGCCTTTACTCCTCCATATTGGCACAGCTTTGCTTTTCCTCCTCCATATTGGCACAGCGTTGCCTTTGCTCCTCCATATTGGCACAGCGTTGCCTTTACTCCTCCATATTGGTACAGCGTTGCCTTTACTCCTCCATATTGGCACAGCGTTGCCTTTACTCCTCCATATTGGCACAGCGTTGCCTTTACCCCTCCATATTGGCACAGCATTGCCTTTGCTCCTCCATATTGGCACAGCATTGCCTTTGCTCCTCCATATTGGCACAGCATTACCTTTACCCTTCCATATTGGCACAGCATTGCTTTTGCTCCTCCATATTGGCACAGCATTGCTCCTCCTTATTATTGTGAGAGCATTGCCCTTACTGTCCCATTGCTGCCCTTACTCCTCCTCCTTATTGGCACAGCATTACCTTCCTTCCTCCACTCTCTTGGCCTAGCATTGCCCTCACTCCTCCTCGCTGTCCCACTACAGCCCATGCTCCATGTACAGCGTCTCTTTGCATATCTGGTTAAGTGTGACCCTGGGGCAGAATAATTATATTATATTATATATCACAGTAAGCGTTACACAGAATCTGGAATAAAATAATTCTCTTCTCTCTGCGGTATGACACTGTATGCGGTCTGCTCTCTGATTTATATCTGGATTATGTGAAGGGGACAGAGTGCTGGACCAGGAAAGGGGTAAGATCGGGGGGTAACGGTAGCTGTGGTTGTTGCCAAACCCCCTTTCTCCTTGGAGGCCCATAGGGCCCTTCTCCTGGGAGGTCCATAGGCTCTTCTCCTTGGAGACCCCCGGCTCCTTCTCCTTGGAGGCCCAAAGGCCCTTTTCCTGGGAGGCCCAAAGACCCCTTCTCCAGGGAGGCCCATAGGCCCTTCTCCAGGAAGGCCCTTCTTTCGGGATGCCCATAGGCCCTTCTTCTGGGAGGCCCTTCTTCTGGGAGGCCCATAGGGCCCTTTGCCTGGAAGGCCCATAGGGCCCTTCTCCTGGAAGGTCCATAGGGCCTTCTCTAACTATATCCAAATACCCTCTTCATCAACATCACCTCAAAAATATGTGCGCCCCCTTCTCTTCTCCTGGAGGGGGCATATACTATGCCTGGTGTGCCGTGACGGATGATTTGGGGGGCGGGGGGTGTTGAGGTGGAGAGGAAGCAAAGCTCAGGGGCCCCTCTTGATCTCCTGAACCGGGGGCCCGAGTTTTTGAAGTTCTACCATGGGTACGGCCCCATCTTTATTACACCGCTCATTAGAGATAGGTCCGTCACATCATCAGCTCATAGACCCTTCTGTAGATACCTACAAATGTTCAACATCTCGATCCAAATCCTCTATACACATATTCACAGAAAAAAAGGCTAATCTTCATATTAATGTTCCATCAATTTCCTTTACACCAGCTGAAATTTCAAATCAACCCAACAATGGAAGAACTGCACTGCCCAATGTGACAAACGAAACAAAGAAAACGCCCCCTTTATGCAATTTCCAGTTGTTTCATACCCACCAGCCCTGGCAGTCACATGTTTCAGGTATTAGGGTGTTATGGCAGCACAAAGAAGCAAATTATACATACAAATTGAAATTTTTTCAGGCTCACAAAAAAGGAGTCTCGCTTCCTCAGGGCACAGATAGAATAGGGATTTAACCAGCTGGCCGTGCAATTAATAAAACGATTCGGAAACATGCTTTTCTTCAGATGTTTGAAGCAGTCCAACCAGCTCAGCCGGATCACAAACAAGTTTCTTCACCTTCTGAGGACTGTATAGTCACTAATACTTGTAGCAGTAACAGAAAAAGAGCACAAGGGACCCACCGCCCGATTAGCGGGGTCTACTGAATCACAAAAAGCTGAATGTCTGCCATACAATCAATCCATTGACCACCAAGGAAATGCATCAAGCTTGCCTTGTCCCAACAGTAAGTTTGCATCTTCTTTTGTTGACTTGTAGGCTGGCGTTTCTTCCAAGTTTTCCCAGTGCTGCCTCTCCCCGCAGGGGCTGGATGTCACAAACAGCCACTCCCAGGCCACACCCCTGGGGCAGTAACTCTGTGTCACACCCCCCGTCCCGCTCACAAGCCTCCTGCTTCCGTATTCCAGAGACGATCCACTCTGGCACTGCGGTCAGTTCAGAGGAGAGCGCTGTTTGATGAGGGCCTCTTCCAGAAAGTTGGCCATTTTCTGACAGTCGTCCTGAGGAAACATGCAAGATAGAGATGTTAGTGCCGACCTGCCGCCGTATTACTGCGGCGGCTGGTCGGCAAGTGGTTAAAGTGGAGTTCCGCCGAAAGAAATAAAAGTCAGCAGCTACAATTACTGCAGCTGCTGACTTTTAAAATAAGGACACTTACCTGTTTAGTACAAAAACAGAGCGACTATTTTGAAAAAAATGCAATATTTTTTACTTTTTTCTATAATAAATATCCCCAAAAATATATTTAAAAAAAATATTTTTCCCTCAGTTTAGGCCGATACGTATTCTTCTACATATTTTTCGTAAAAAAAATCGCAATTAGCGTTTATTGATTGGTTTGCGCAAAAGTTATAGCGTTTACAAAATAGGGGGTAGTTTTATGGCATTTTTATTATTATTATTTTTTTTTACTAGTAATGGCGGCGATCAGCGTTTTTTTTCGGTACTGCGATATTATGGCGGACACTTCGGACACTTTTGACACATTTTTGGGACCATTGGCATTTTTTTAGCGATCAATGCTATAAAAATGCATTGGATTACTATAAAAATGCCATTGGCAGTGAAGGGGTTAACACTAGGGGGCAGGGAAGGGGTTAAGTGTGTTCCTAGTGTGTTCTAACTGTATGGGGGGGGTGGCCTCACTAGGGGGAATCACTGATCTTCTGTTCATACATTGTATGAACAGAAAATCAGCGTTTCCCCCGCTGACAGGAACGAGCGCTGTGTGTTTTCACACACAGCTCCCGTTCCCCGCTCTGTAACGAGCGATCGCGTGTGCCCGGCGGCGATCGCGCCCGCCGGGCACACGCACGGGACTCGGGGCGCGCGCGCGGGCCGCCGGCGGCGCGCACGCGCCCCCTAGTGGCCGCGAAAGGCGCGACGTAGAGCTACGGGCTCTCGCGCACCCGTGCCGACCTGCCGCCGTATTACTGCGGCGGCTGGTCGGCAAGTGGTTAAAGTGGAGTTCCGCCGAAAGAAATAAAAGTCAGCAGCTACAATTACTGCAGCTGCTGACTTTTAAAATAAGGACACTTACCTGTTTAGTACTAGTACAACAAAAAAATGACACACAAACATAAGATTTTAAATCAAGATCTCATTTTTATTGATACAATGTTGTCACAAATGTGATATGAGCGATGAATAGATCTCAGCTCTGCAGAGGGTTACAGATCAGTGACAGGCAGGGGCAGACTGACCATTGAGGCACCCGGGCACTGCCCGAGGGCCCCATGCCACTAGGGGGCCCCATCAGGGTTGCCAGGCTCAGGAAAACCAGGGACAGTATGTAAAAATCTATGTTTTTTTTACATCTGTCCCTGATATGTCCGAAACCGACATGCTTTTGATGTGAAAATCCCGAGATTTTAGCTGCCCCGCCTCTGCACTGACTCCTGGCATGGTGGCCATCTGTAAGCCCGGGGGCCCCATAATCTTCTATTGCCCGGGGGCCCCATGAGTTGTCAGTCCGCCCCTGGTGACAGGATGCAGATTATTACACCGCAGAGGCGTCCGCTGTGTTCCCAGCGATGTATACACCAAGACATCCATGTCACTTCTCTGTATTCTACAGCAGGGGTCTCCAAACATTTTAAACAAAGGGACAGTTTATGGTCCTTCTAGCTTTGGGGGGGGGGGGGCTGTGGCCAGTGTCAGTAGAAAATGTCCCGGCATCAGTGGGGGTAAACTGTGACCCATCATTGGTTTTCACAGAAGCAATAGTGCCATTTTGTTGAGTTTAGCAGACGGAATAGTGCCCCATGGACAGTGTCAGTGGGAGGAATAGTGTCCATCATTGGTTTTAGTGGGAGAAATAGTGGCCCATCATTGGTCTTAGGGGAATGAATAGTGGCCCCATTATTGGTCTTAGGGGGATGAATAGTGGCCCCATCATTGGTCTTAGTGGGAGAAATAGTGGCCCCATCATTGGTTTTAGTGGGAGAAATAGTGGCCCCATCATTGGTTTTAGTGGGAGAAATAGTGGCCCCATCATTGGTCTTGGTGGGAGGAATAGTGTCCCTGTCATTGGTCTTAGTGGGAGGAATTGTGGCCCCATCATTGGTTTTAGTGGGAGAAATAGTAGCCCCATCATTGGTCTTAGGGGGAGGAATAGTGTCCCTTTATTGGTCTTAGTGGGAGGAATATTGCTCCATCATTGGTGTCAGTGAGAAAAAGAGTGTCCCATTAATGGTGTTAGTTGGAGGAATGGAGCCTCATCATTTATGTCAGTTGCAGGAATAGTGTCCCATCATCGGTCTTAGTGGGAGAAATAGTGGCCCGTCATTGGTCTTAGTGGGAGGAATATTGGCCCCATCATTGGTCTTAGTGGGAGAAATAGTGGCCCGTCATTGGTCTTAGTGGGAGGAATATTGGCCCCATCATTGATCTTAGTGGGAGGAATATTGCTCCATCATTGCTGTCAGTAAGAAGAGTGCCCCATTAATGGTGTTAGTTGGAGGAATGGAGCCTCATCATTAATGTCAGTTGCAGGAATAGTGTCCCAAGCGCCGGATAGAGGCAAGCAAAGGGCCGCATCTTGCCACAGTTTGGAGACCACTGTTCTACAGTAAGCTCGGCCTTCAAAAGAAAAAACATTTTGACTATTGACATGACATTTATAACATTTCTTATGAAAAAAGATGAAATAGCAGAGGCAAAAAAATGTTACTGTGTTATAAAATCACCAGAACAATGAAAAATTATTCTGTCCCAGTGGCAAAAGGAGTCATGTATGGAAATTATAAAATTACCAATGCAGCCATTCACTGTTTTCCTGCTGCCCTTACTCCTCTACCTTGCCCTCATATCATTTTCCCATTATGGTTTTTACTCCTCCTCACTGTTCCACTTCTGCCCTCACTTCTCCTCCATATTGGCCCAGCATTGCCCCAACTCCTCCTCTTATCATTGGCCCAGCATCGTCTTCACTCCTCCTTTTCACTGTCCAACTTCTTCCCTTACTCCTCCTCCTTATTGGCCCAGCATTGCCCATACTCCTCCCCTTATTGGCCCAGCATTGCCCAATACTCCTCATTATTGGCCCAGCATTGCCCCTGCCTCTACCCCTCTCCTTATTGGTATAGCATTGCCCCTTCTCCTCCTCTTTATTGGCAATGCATGCCCCAACTACTTTTCACTGCCCCGTCTCTCTAGCCTCACTTTTTCTCCTTATTGACACAGCATTGACCTCAGGCTTCTTCCTTATTGGCCCAGTATTGCCCTCACTTCCCTTATTATTGGCACAGCATTACCCCCACCACTCCTCCTTATTGGCACAGCCTTGCCCTCACTTCCCCTCCTTATTGGTCTAGTGTCGCCCTCACTCCTTATTGGCACAGCATTGCCCTCACTCCTTATTGGCACAGCATTGGCCCCACTCCCCATCCTTATTTGTAAAGAATTGCCTTTTTTTTTTTTTACCTATTTGAAATATTACCTTTTTGGGATGTGGTGCCAACTTTACTGGGTGTTCAACCCTTAATCGGACATAACCCTTTTAATTGCCTTTACACCTTCTCCTCTTTAGTAAAGCATTTCCCTCACTTCTTATTATTGGTACGGCATTGCCATTACACCCCTACACTGTCCCACTGCGACCCTCACTCCTCCTCCTTATGGGAACAGCAATGCCCTCACTCACCCTCTGTATTGGCACAGCATTGCCTTCACTCCTCCTACTTAATGGAACAGCTTTGCCCTCACTCCGCCCCTTATTAGTCCAATATTGCCCTTATACCTCCTTATTGGCACAGCATTGCTCTCACTCCTCCTCATTAGTACAGCCTTGCCCTCACTCCTTATTAGTATAGCATTGCCTTTACTCCTCCATATTGGCACAGCTTTGCTTTTCCTCCTCCATATTGGCACAGCGTTGCCTTTGCTCCTCCATATTGGCACAGCGTTGCCTTTACTCCTCCATATTGGTACAGCGTTGCCTTTACTCCTCCATATTGGCACAGCGTTGCCTTTACTCCTCCATATTGGCACAGCGTTGCCTTTACCCCTCCATATTGGCACAGCATTGCCTTTGCTCCTCCATATTGGCACAGCATTGCCTTTGCTCCTCCATATTGGCACAGCATTACCTTTACCCTTCCATATTGGCACAGCATTGCTTTTGCTCCTCCATATTGGCACAGCATTGCTCCTCCTTATTATTGTGAGAGCATTGCCCTTACTGTCCCATTGCTGCCCTTACTCCTCCTCCTTATTGGCACAGCATTACCTTCCTTCCTCCACTCTCTTGGCCTAGCATTGCCCTCACTCCTCCTCGCTGTCCCACTACAGCCCATGCTCCATGTACAGCGTCTCTTTGCATATCTGGTTAAGTGTGACCCTGGGGCAGAATAATTATATTATATTATATATCACAGTAAGCGTTACACAGAATCTGGAATAAAATAATTCTCTTCTCTCTGCGGTATGACACTGTATGCGGTCTGCTCTCTGATTTATATCTGGATTATGTGAAGGGGACAGAGTGCTGGACCAGGAAAGGGGTAAGATCGGGGGGTAACGGTAGCTGTGGTTGTTGCCAAACCCCCTTTTCTCCTTGGAGGCCCATAGGGCCCTTCTCCTGGGAGGTCCATAGGCTCTTCTCCTTGGAGACCCCGGCTCCTTCTCCTTGGAGGCCCAAAGGCCCTTTTCCTGGGAGGCCCAAAGACCCCTTCTCCAGGGAGGCCCATAGGCCCTTCTCCAGGAAGGCCCTTCTTTCGGGATGCCCATAGGCCCTTCTTCTGGGAGGCCCTTCTTCTGGGAGGCCCATAGGGCCCTTCGCCTGGAAGGCCCATAGGGCCCTTCTCCTGGAAGGTCCATAGGGCCTTCTCTAACTATATCCAAATACCCTCTTCATCAACATCACCTCAAAAATATGTGCGCCCCCTTCTCTTCTCCTGGAGGGGGCATATACTATGCCTGGTGTGCCGTGACGGATGATTTGGGGGGCGGGGGGTGTTGAGGTGGAGAGGAAGCAAAGCTCAGGGGCCCCTCTTGATCTCCTGAACCGGGGGCCCGAGTTTTTGAAGTTCTACCATGGGTACGGCCCCATCTTTATTACACCGCTCATTAGAGATAGGTCCGTCACATCATCAGCTCATAGACCCTTCTGTAGATACCTACAAATGTTCAACATCTCGATCCAAATCCTCTATACACATATTCACAGAAAAAAAGGCTAATCTTCATATTAATGTTCCATCAATTTCCTTTACACCAGCTGAAATTTCAAATCAACCCAACAATGGAAGAACTGCACTGCCCAATGTGACAAACGAAACAAAGAAAACGCCCCCTTTATGCAATTTCCAGTTGTTTCATACCCACCAGCCCTGGCAGTCACATGTTTCAGGTATTAGGGTGTTATGGCAGCACAAAGAAGCAAATTATACATACAAATTGAAATTTTTTCAGGCTCACAAAAAAGGAGTCTCGCTTCCTCAGGGCACAGATAGAATAGGGATTTAACCAGCTGGCCGTGCAATTAATAAAACGATTCGGAAACATGCTTTTCTTCAGATGTTTGAAGCAGTCCAACCAGCTCAGCCGGATCACAAACAAGTTTCTTCACCTTCTGAGGACTGTATAGTCACTAATACTTGTAGCAGTAACAGAAAAAGAGCACAAGGGACCCACCGCCCGATTAGCGGGGTCTACTGAATCACAAAAAGCTGAATGTCTGCCATACAATCAATCCATTGACCACCAAGGAAATGCATCAAGCTTGCCTTGTCCCAACAGTAAGTTTGCATCTTCTTTTGTTGACTTGTAGGCTGGCGTTTCTTCCAAGTTTTCCCAGTGCTGCCTCTCCCCGCAGGGGCTGGATGTCACAAACAGCCACTCCCAGGCCACACCCCTGGGGCAGTAACTCTGTGTCACACCCCCCGTCCCGCTCACAAGCCTCCTGCTTCCGTATTCCAGAGACGATCCACTCTGGCACTGCGGTCAGTTCAGAGGAGAGCGCTGTTTGATGAGGGCCTCTTCCAGAAAGTTGGCCATTTTCTGACAGTCGTCCTGAGGAAACATGCAAGATAGAGATGTTAGGGACGAAACAGGTGACAACATTTAAGAAGAACTCGGCTAAACTACGACACAATCCCGTTCCCAGTTCAAAAACACTTTGGCTTTCTTTTATGCCATGCCTGTAACTGCCAGGTACATGTGCAGGAATTCAAATTTTTAGCAAATTCTCTTCCTTAGCAAGTTATGGATGGATTCACCTGAACCACTTGCTTACTGAGCACTTATACCCCCCTTCCTGCCCAGGGCAATTTTCAGCTTTCAGCACTCTCACACTTTGACAATTGCACAGCCATGCAGTACTGTACACAAACAACATTTTTATATTTTTTTCCACACAAATATAATTTTTTTCAGATTTTGTTATAACATTTTGCAAGCAGGTAATTTTTCTCCTTAACTAATATCCGCTGATGAGTACTGATAGGCTGCAATGATGGGAATTGATGAGATGGCACTGATGGAAACTGATAGGTGGCATGGAGAGGTGGCACTATTAGCTGGCACTGATAGGCACTGGTAAACGGCACTGATAGGCAACACTGATGAGGCACTGTTTGGCAGCACTGATGGGCACTGGTAGGTGGCACTAATGGGCACTGGTAGGTGGCACCATTAGGCGACACTGATGGGCAGCACTGATGATGAGGCACTGATGGGTAGCACTGATGGGTACTGATAGGTGGCACTAGTAGGCAGCACTGATGGTCACTGATAGGCAGAACTGATGAGGAGGCACTGGTTGGCAGCACTAGTTGGCAGCACCCTCTGATAGGTGGCACTGGTAGGTAAACAGCAGATTTTCCATGTGGCATCAATGAAGTGGAAGATCAGTTGGAATGCTGATCCTCCTTCCCGTAAGCTCACATGGCCAAGTGGTGGTGGGTACTGATAGGTGGTACTGGTGGTGTGCACTAATGGATTCTGATATACGACACTGGTGGGCACTAATAGGTGGCACTGGTGGTGGGCCCTGATAGGTAAACAGCAGATTTTCCATGTGGCATCAATGAAGTGGAAGATCAGTTGGAATGCTGATCCTCCTTCCCGTAAGCTCACATGGCCAAGTGGTGGTTGGTACTGGTGGTGTGCACTAATGGATTCTGATATGTGACACTGGTGGGCACTAATAGGTGGCACTGGTGGTGGGCCCTGATAGGTAAACAGCAGATTTCCCATGTGGCATCAATGAAGTAGAAGATCAGCCAGTTGGAATGCAGATCCTCCTCCCCGTAAACTCACATGGCCAAGTGGTGGTGGGCACTGATAAGTGCTGATATGTGGCACTGGTGGGCACTGATAGGCGGCACTGGTGGGCACTGATCAGCAGCACATGCAGGCGCTAAGGGGACCGATATCCCTCCAATTCCTCTGCGGTAACCAGCATCTGTTTATTTCCGTGATAAGCTGATATTGGCTGACAGCTGATCACGTGGTAAAGGACCTGCTGTGATTGTCTCTTTACCTGATCTATGACCAGCCGAGTCTCACAGAAGCGTGATAATGGGAGGACATCTATGAACGCTCTCCTAGCAATTTAAGCCCGCGCTGCAGACGTCTTTCATCTATAGCGCGGGCGGCAAGTGGTTAAACAGCAGATTTCCCGTGTGGCATCAATGAATTGGTCACTGCCCGCCGCCCGTAGGAGCCCACCCACCTGCAACCGATGGGGTAAGTGGCGTGGGAGGGTGCCGCTGACTGACTGACCGAGCGAGAGGGTGGTTGTTTGCCACCCCCCCCGCCAAAAAAAAACACCAGCTGCCACTGGTAGGTACTTGTGCCTTCCAGCTTCTGCAAAGAGGGGGATTTCTCCTGAACAGAGTGGGCAGATTAGAAAGACCTCCAAACATTTTGTGCACATAATTCTGTAGTATCCCAGAGCTTTCCCTGCACCCCATCCACATTTAACTACCAATAAAGACTAAAAAGACATCCCCTGCTTGGTTATTGTGCTGCTGTCTGTGCCTGTCTGTTGTGCACTCACTTGGGAATATAACCGGGGACCAATCTACGGGGCCCATCAGGGGTCTGCACTGCACTCCCTTCTGCTACGCTTTATTTATCTAGCACAGCATGTCTCTTAGGTTAGGTATTTGTGTATCTTTCCTCTGTTTATATTCAGGCTCCAGTAGCCTGTAGAGCGTTCAAAGGAATACTCACTTCTATTCTATTAACTACTCACCCTTTTGAAAATTTACCCCCCACCTTCACAACCAGGCAATTATTAATTTTTTTGGCACTGCGTTACTTTAACTGATAGTAATGCAGTGTCATGGATATGCAATAAAGTCTGGCAGCTTACCTGTCTCCATGTGTTCATTAGAGACCTGACTCTCTTCCTGGCTGTCTTTTATCATCTCTCCTCCCTGTATGGCTCCACCCAGGCCATCCCAGGAAGCCTATATTAACCACTGCAATGCTAGTCTGCTTTACTGTTCAACCTTAGTTTGTAGCTTGAGCATACCTCCCAACCGGCCCGGATTTCGCAGGACTATCCCGCGATTCGCGGTAAATCCTGCGATCAGTGCTGGAGTCCCGCGATTCGCGGACCCCCCCGCAATTCGCGACACCCCCCCCACGATCCACGGCACTCCCCGCTCAACAACTCCGACCCCCCCCCTCAACAACTCCGTTCCGGCCCCCCCTCAACAACTCTGATCCGCCCCCCCGCTCAACAACTCCGATCCGACCCCCCGCTCAACAACTCCGATCCGACCCCCCGCTCAACAACTCCGATCTGCCCCCCCCCCCCCGCGCTCAACAACTCTGATCCGCCCCCCCGCTCAACAACTCCGATCAGCCCCCCCGCTCAACAACTCCGATCCGACCCCCCGCTCAACAACTCCGATCTGCCCCCCCCCCCGCGCTCAACAACTCCGATCCGCGGCACCCCCCACCAATCATCTCTATGACCGTCGGAGGACCCGGGCGCGATGTGATGACGTCACGCCCGGGTCCCCGTAAGTAAACAAAGCCGCGATTGCGGCTAGTAAGCATGAGATCGGTGAATTTTATTTCCCGATCTCATGCTTTCCAGCCTGGAGGAGAGATGTGAGGTCTTATTGACCCCGAATCTCTCCAAAAAGAGTACCTGTCACACACTATTCCTATTACAAGGGATGTTTACATTCCTTGTAATAAGAATAAAAGTGTTAAAAAATGAATAAATTAAAAAATAATAAAAAAAAATTACAAATAAGCAAAAAAATAATAATAATAAAAAAATTAAAACCCCCCTGTCCCCGGTAGCTTGGGCGCAGAAGCGAACGCAAGTCCCGCCTATATATGTAAACGCCGTTCCAACAACATATGTGAGGCATCGCCGCGTGCGTTAGAGTGAGAGCAACTATTCTAGCTCTAGACCTCCTCTAAACTGGTAACCTGTAAACATTTTCAAAGCGTCGCCTATGGAGATTTTTAACCACTTCCATACCAGGCACTTACGCACCTTCCCGCCCAAGCCAATTTTCAGCTTTCAGCACTTTCAATTTGAATGACAATTGCGCGGTCATGCTACACTGCACCCAAACAAAATTGGCGTCCTTTTTTCCCCACAAATAGAGCTTTCTTTTGGTGGTATTTGATCACCTCTGCGTTTTTTTTTTTTGCGCAACAACTAAAAATAGAGCGAAGATTTTGAAAAAAAAAAAAGTTTTTATTTTTTTCTGTTAATTTTTTTGTAAATGAGTATGTTTTCTCTTTCAATTACGGGCACTGATATGGTGGCACTGATGGGCACCGATGAGGTGGCACTGATGGGCACCGATGAGGTAGTTCTGATGGGCACCGATTAGGTAGCACTGATGGGCACTGATAGGCGGCGCTGGTATGGGGCACTCATGGGCGGCACTGATGGGCACTCATGGGCGGCACTGATGGGCACTCATAGGCAGCACTGGGAAACTCATAGGCAGCACAGATGGGCACTCATAGGTGGCACAGGTGGGCACTCATAGGCGGCACAGGTGGGCACTCATAGGCGGCACAGGTGGGCACTGATAGGCGGCACAGGTGGGCACTGATAGGCGGCACAGGTGGGCACTGATAGGCGGCACAGGTGGGCACTGATAGGTGGGCACTGGGCATGGATTGGCACTGTGGGGTGGCACTGACAGACACTGGGGTGGCACTGATGATCACTGAGGGGTGGCACTGATGGATCAATGTTGCCAATCAGTGCCCATGTGTGGGCACTGATTGGCATCTTTTTTTTTACTGCCCCCCCTTTTTTTTTTTTGCTGACTTATTTTTTTTTTTGTCTTTTTTTTTTTTTTTTTGCCCTTTTTTTTTTTTTTTTTTTTAGTTCCCTGGTGGTCTAGTGTGGCGATCCGAGGGGGGGCTGCGCTGATAAACAATCAGCGCGAACCCCCCCTGTCAGGAGAGCCGCTGATCGGCTCTCCTCTACACGCGTCTGTCAGACGCGAGTGAGGAAGAGCCGTCGGCGGCTCTTCCTGTTTACATCGTGATCAGCCGTGATTGGACACGGCTGATCACGTGGTAACGAGGCTCCGCCGGAGACTCGTTACCGAGATCGGAGGTGCAGGGTGTCAGACTTACACCCCGCATCACCGATCGCCGCGCTGCGCGCCCGCATGGGCGCGTGCGGCATGAAATCGTGCAGGCCGTTTGAGAACGGCCTGTCACGATTTCATAACCACTTCCCGGCCGTAAATCGGCTATTGGCCGGGCGGGAAGTGGTTAAGTACCGAAGTTTGCCGCTATTCCATGAGTGTGCGCAATTTTAAAGCGTGACATGTTAGGTATCTAGTTACTCTGTGTAACATCATCTTTCATATTTTCCAAAAAAATTGGGCTAACTTTACTGTTTTGTTATTTTTTTAATTCATGAAACCATTTTTTTCCAAGAAAAGGGAGTTTGAAAATGATTGCGCAAATACCGTGCAAGCTAAAACGTTGCAATGACGTTTCATTCCCTAGGGTGTCTGCTAAAAAGAAAAAGAATGATGATTTGTACATGTAGGAGAGAAGTGCCAGAATAGGCCCAGTATGGAGGTGGGTATAAAAGCCCGGTATTGAAGTGGTTAAACTCCTTATTTCCAGATAAAAGGATAAAATATGTACTGTCAGCTTGGTGTCTCACTGCGCTCTGTGTATATGGAGAGATCCCAGCTGACTATGTGCTCAGCCACATCTGTTTTGTGTGTGTGCCGCCTTCACTCGTCTTATGTATTGTCTTGGCAAGAAGGCAAAATAAACTCCTGGGTCAAGGATCAGCGATGTGTGTGGCCAGCTCCATGTTTCCAGTAATGGAGAACCATGGAAAGTGATATAGAAGTGGCTGCTATGAAGTTTTGGGACTATATCCTATGCAGCAGAGGCTGAAATAATCTATATGGCTAGTAACCAAGCTACATAACTACAGTGGCTTAGTAGCTATGTGTACTGCCAATTTTTTTTTTTTTTTTCGTTTTATTTTTTTTTTGCTTTTTTCGGAAATTCGAAAATGAGAAATGCAGAGATTCTGAAAATGAGAAATGCAGAGATTCCGAAAATGAGAAATTCAGACATTCCGAAAATGAGAAATTCAGACATTCCGAAAATGAGAAATTCAGACATTCCGAAAATGAGAAATTCAGACATTCCGAAAATGAGAAATTCAGACATTCCGAAAATGAGAAATTCAGACATTCCGAAAATGAGAAATTCTGAAAATCTGAAATTCAGAGATTCTGAAAATCTGAAATTCAGAGATTCTGAAAATCTGAAATTCAGAAGATTCTGAAAATCTGAAATTCAGAAGATTCTGAAAATCTGAAATTCAGAGATTCTGAAAATCTGAAATTCAGAAGATTCTGAAAATCTGAAATTCAGAGATTCTGAAAATCTGAAATTCAGAGATTCTGAAAATCTGAAATTCAGAGATTCTGAAAATCTGAAATTCAGAGATTCTGAAAATCTGAAATTCAGAGATTCTGAAAATCTGAAATTCAGAGATTCTGAAAATCTGAAATTCAGAAGATTCTGAAAATCTGAAATTCAGAGATTCTGAAAATCTGAAATGTAGAAATTCCGAAAATGAGAAATTCAGAGATTCTGAAAATGAGAAATTCAGAGGTTCCGAAAATGAGAAATTCTGAAAATCTGAAATTCAGAGATTCTGAAAATTAGAAATTCACCGATTACGAAAATGAAAAATTCAGAGATTCCGAAATCGAGAAATTCAGAGATTCCGAAAATCCAAAAATTCCCCAAATTTCCGAATTAATGATTTGTCAAAATTCGTTAAACTAATTCGGAACCAAACAAATGGCACATATCTAGTAGCTAACACTTATGTCTTGCAGAACTGGGGTCCTCAGTTTGATTGCCACCCAGGACACTCCCTACATGGAGATTGCATGTTCCCCCCCAATGCTTGTGTAGGATTCTTCCGGGTACTCCATTTTCCTCTCACTCTCCATTGATAACCACACACAGTTAGAATCACTCTCTAGGACACACTTAACCCCTTCATCACCCCTTCCATGCCAGTGTCATTTTCACAGCAACCAGTGCATTTTTATAGCACTGATCGCTGTATAAATGACAATGGTCCCAAAATATCGTCAAAAGCAGGGTTTGACAAATTTGCTTGGAATCTAGGAGCCAGCTAAAAAAGTTAGGAGCCATAAAAAGCGCCCTGTCCCGCCATGCTCGCGCCCTTTTCCCAGGATCGTGGTGAGCTGCGGGCAGGATGCTTTTAGACGAGGCTTAGGCCTAGTCCGCAGAACGCCAGTCCTAGGGAACAAAAATAAATTAAAAAAAACATCAGTGGCTGCCGCACTGCTCCGACGCCACTAATTGCATTCCAAAATGACAGTGACGGGCAGTACTGTGTCTGGAAGGCCTACGAGGCCCGGCCATGTCCACCTTCCCAGCCAAGACCCCACTCGCCAGGATGCCATTTCTAGTAGCCAGGGCGACCTGGCGCCTGGGATTTGTCAAGCCCTGGTCAAAAGTGTCTGATGTGTCCGCCACAATATCGCAGCCACAATAAAAATCGCAGATCGCCGCCATTACTAACAAAAATAATAATAATAATAATAAAAAAAAATGCCATAAATCTATCCCCTATTTTGTAAACGCCATAACTTTTGTGCTAACCAATCAATTAACGCTTATTGTGAGTTTTATTACCAAAAATATGTATACGAATACATATCGGCTTAAACTGAGGAAAATGTTTCATTTTTTTTTCAAAATTGGGGATATTTATTATAGCAAAAAGTACAAAATATTGTGTTCAAATTGTTGCTTTTGTTTGTTTATAGCGCAAAAAGGGAAAGAAAAAGAAAAACCGCAGAGGTGATCAAATACCACCAAAAGAAAACTCTATTTGTGGGGAAATAAGGACATCAATTTTGTCTATTTGATCTATTGTTGCTGGAGGGAATCTATTTTTGCGTGGCAGTCTATTGTTGCTGGTGGGGGAATATATTGTTGCTGGGGGTAGGGGAGGGGGGGTCAATTGTTGCTGAAAGAGATCAACTGTTGAGGGAGGGGATCTATTGATGCTGGCTGCTGGGAGATCTATCTTACTACTTTTCTTGTTATCGTTAAAATATTCTATACAAAATTACTTAGCGCCAAAAAATGATACTTGGTTCTGTATTCTCTAAAAGGGGCACTACTGGGAGGTGGGTAGGGGGTGGAATCAAGGAACGGTGCTCAGAGGTGGGAAGGGGGCGAAGACAAATATTCTCTGAGAAAAAAGCCCTGGGTAGTAGTAATTATACAGCATTATTTAGCTGGACCTAGTATAAGGGCTAACCACTTGCCACCCGCCATATAGCAGAATGACGGCGGTTGTGATATCCTGACCGGGGGGGCGTGCGGTGGGGCCATCAGAGCAACTCTGATCGTGGTATGGAGTCTCTGAGTCTCTGACAGAGGCTTCTTACCATGTGACCAATCACAGCTGATCATCACGTGAACCAGAAAGTGCCAGTAAACGCCTTTCCTCGGTTCACACTCACAGCGTCTCTCCCTGTCGGGGGGGGGGGGGGGATCTGTGCTTATTTGCACAGCCCCCCATCAAAAGGTGCCAATCAGTGCCCTACACCTGCCAGTCTGTCCCCTAAAAAAAATGCCTGTCAGTGCCCACAACAGTGCGAATCAGTGCCCACAACAGTGCAAATCAGTGCCCACAACAGTGCAAATCAGTGCCCACAACAGTGCAAATCAGTGCCCACAACAGTGCCAATCAGTGTCCAAAAAAGTGTTAATCAGTGCCCTATCAGTGCCCCATCAAAGTGACAATCAGTGAGACTCAGTAATGCCTGTCAGTAGCTCCTCATCAATGCGGCCTATCCAGTGCTGCCTATCAGTGCCGCCTATCATGGCCACCTATCAGTGCCGCCTATCATGGCCACCTATCAGTGCCGCCTATCATGGCCACCTATCAGTGCCGCCTATCAGTGCCCAAGAGTTTTTGTATTTTTTAATTGTCGGCCTTTTTTCGTTAAAGGGGAGTTCCACCCACAATTTCACTTTTAAAATATAAATACCCCTGTAATACACAAGCTTAATGTATTCTAGTAAAGTTAGTCTGTAAACTACAGTAAGGTCCGTTTTGTTAGGTTGTTACAGCATTTAGTTTAGAATCTAGAAATAGATCGTGGCCATCTTAAGTGTGGGCATCATGAAGCCAGACTGTATGACTTCCTGGATTTCAGCTTTGCAGATCTCGCACATGCTCAGTGCTGCACAAGCAATGTAATAGGTTTCAGTCAAGTTTGCAAGGACTACTGGGAAACATGATGCCTATTCCAGAAACCCTTGCAAATAGCCTTGTGACATAATAGCCTAGGCTAATAAGGAGGAGGAAGTAGGAAGGACTACAAAATAAAGGTATTTACAAGCCACAAAATAAATAGAAATTGTCCATTCTGAACACTATGGGCCAGATTCAGGTAGAGTTAGGCTGGAGTATCAGTGATACGCCAGCATAACTCTCATTTTGAGCCGGCGTTTCTGTTTTCAGTAAGCAGAAAACAAGAAACGCCGGTTTGGAGTTCCTATACGAGCGGCGTAATTGTATTTCGCCGTCGTATCGGAACTGCAATTTTAAAAATGGCGCTCAGGGCGTTCCCGCTGATTAACGCCGAGAATATGTTAATCAGCGAGAAACGGCAATTCACGATCGTACTCGGGCCCGACGCAGTGACTTTCCGACGTTTCCGTAAGCGATATGAGGCGTAAAGAAAAACATGCCCCCTAGGTGGAGTATCCTATGTTAAGTATGGCCGTCGTCATCGCGTAAAATTTAATTTTTTTTGCGTCGTTTGCGTAAAACGTCCGTGAATGGGGATTGACGTCACCGACGTTCACTGACAGAATTTGGAGCATGCGCACTGACAGTCGACGCATGCGCAGTACATTCGCCGCGGGATCGCCCCTAGTTTAAATAATATACGCCCCCTACCCGCCCAATTTGAATTCCGCCGGCTCATTTTCGCTACGCCGCCGCAACTTTAGGAGCAAGTGCTATGTGAAAAACAGTACTTGCTCCGAAAGTTTCGGCGGAGTAACGTAAATGAGAAACGTTACTCCAAAATAAAGATTCGCTCTCCTACCTGAATCTGGCCCTATGAGATTAGGGCATGCAGCACAGACAAACATAAAAAAATGGGTGGAACTCCACTTTAATGTCGCAAAAACTACCACCAAAAGAAAGCTCTATTTTTTGGAAGAAAATTATAATAATTTAGTTTGTGTACAGTGTTGCATTACTGTGCAATTGTCATTCAAAGTGCGACAGTGCTGAAAGCTGAAAATTGTCCTGGGCAGGAAGGAAGGAAAGTGCCCGGTATGGAAGTGGTTAATTGTTGTCAATCATTTGATTTGATGAGGCTACTTGGATGATTGGGGAAACATCTTCAACATTATGGACATCCAGTTCACTGTGTCTAAATACTACAAGCCAATTAATATAAAATTGCCCTGAACCACTACACGGTTACCTTAAAGAACAGCTGGCAGATAGGGCATGCTGGGCATGGTAGTCATGAATAAGAGCCTGTGGTTCTTCAACACAGAGAATATAAGTTGGAATAGCATACAATGACAAGGCGTATCTATGCAATGGATTCTCGGAAACCTTACCTCGCTGATAAAGCCGTAATGGACGAGTTCAGAGGCCAGCGTCTGAGAGCTTTCATCTGTAGGAAGGAGGAGAGGAATTGGTCAGTTATTGGACACATGGGTTGGAGGCCTTGGAGACTGGTACCCTCTGTGGACAACAGAATGCCCATTGTTCTGCCACAAAACCACTGTGTGCACTGCACCAGGCACAGTGGATGGGAAGAAAAGAGGGGGGGGGGGGGAGCAGCTGAACATTAGCCTTTAAGTCTTTCCAAAGGCCACCATGCTTTTCTCTCATGACTTGGAGCAATGTTAAAGGACAACAGCACCTTTGGTATAATCACTCTATCAATCTATTCCCCCCTGATTCATGAGTGCAGCCAATCTGCTCAAATACTTACCTTTTTTCTTATTCCAGAGATCTTTGCTGTGTGAATGATATGGGGCTATGGCGTGCAATTTTGCTAACGGTTGCAGTAAACCTAATGAAACAACCCAGTAGTATAAAAATATGCCTTTACTAAAAAGAATGCTGCATATACAAACTATTGACCGTTACAGGAAAACAATACAAGACATACAAATATTCATATATGCACACATGCACATACTACCTATCCTTTCCTAGCAAATACACTAATCTGTGTGTAAGCAGGTGCAGGAAGCTGGCTGACTGCTAGATGGCGCTACTCCCTATTTGGCAAAGCAAGTGATAGCTCCTCTTTTGGAGAAGTCCCTCTTTAGTGATGTCATGGGTGTAGTCATTGCTCATATAAAAAGGCAGAAAAGGAGCAGCGCAAGTGAGTTGCGACATGGGAGCCAAACACCCCACACATCTGCACGTTAGCTATTGCAAAGGCCCTGGACAGGGCAGAAGGCCCTGGGTGAAATAGCCCAATACCCGGAAGAGCTGGCTGTAATCATCCAGTCTCTAAACATGATTTAAGTGAACAGAGAACATGGTCCAACTAGACTGGGAGTGGAATGCAATTAGCCTTTTAAACTAAGCCAAGTGTTCTCTGGTGTGAGTACCAATACCCCTGGGACGTCTAGTGACACCTGGGTGAAGAATACATAGTCTAGAGGTGAAGCTGCAGCAGTCCTGTCTCTGAAACGACATGAAGGGAGCCAGAACTCCTCGGGTACGGATGACCCTGGGAATGAGAGAGTGACATTACAGAGCTGGGCTCCAACAGTTGTGCTCCCAAGGAGAGGAGAAGGACATTAATGGAAGATGGGTTAACAGCAGGGCTCAAGTCCTGCAGGAATGCATGTGAACGGAGTTCCTGAACTTTTTTCGCAGCAGGAACTCAGTTCCCTTTGCAGGACTAGAGCAGCCGAGAGCAGCCGAGCCGCCCGAGCCAATCCTTCACTAAGAGGCGATTCCCAGCTCGAGTCACTGTCAGGGGCAAGCGAATCTTAGTAATCCTTTATGTTACTGGCCGCTTCCTGTATATGGATTCATCGGGTAGTGTGCGGGTATTCCGTCACCGAAATTGCTTCTTTCTAAATCCCGCGATAACTCGCGGCAGACCTCCGCAATGTCACCTGGGATCAATGACAAAAGCTTCCAGGAGACATTGCGGCATCGAGGTAGTGATGGAATACCTGCACACTACCTGATGAATCCATATACAGGGAGCGACCAGTAACAAAGGATTACTAAGGTACAGTGGATCAAAAAAAAAAATAATTTAATAATTATGCATATGAGCTTATCATTTTTTTTTTTTGGTGGGGAGTGGATCTTGGGTTGGAGTTCCCACACTTTTTTCCCAAGGACTTGACCCCTGGTTAACAGTGATGTGCAATGTGCAGCACATTTGAGTCCACTATATGTGATTGAAGAAATATGCCAAGCGACACCAGTTAGTATGTCTGTCATGGTCCATGGTCAGACTCGGAGACCAGTAGATATAGCAGTGAAGAAACCCTTACTGACCAGTTGGATAGGTATTCAAGCAGCTTGGTGGATGACGAGGGCTCACACAAGGTACAGGATCTAAGTACTAACTGGTATTTACCAGAGTTCCTTATGTTGGACATGGGTTTTGCCGTGTCTTAGTACCGGGTTGCAGTCCTCAAGATCGCTCAACTAGGTGGTAAGCAAGCCAAGGTCCAATAGCAGATATAGCCAGGGGCGGACTGACCATTTAGGAACTCGGGCACTGCCGAGGGCCCCATGCCACTAGGGGGCCCCATCAGGGTTGCCAGGGTCATTAAAACCAGGGACAGTATGTAAAATTCTGTGTTTTTTTTTTTACATCTGTCTCTGATATGTCCGAAATAGACATGCTTTTGATGTGAAAATCCCGAGATTTTAGTTGCTCCGCCTCTGTACTGCTACCTGGCTTGGCGGCCATCTGTAAGCCTGGGGGCCCCATAATCTTCTATTGCCCGGGGGCCCCATGAATTGTCAGTCCACCCCTGGATATAGCAAGTAGGGATCTAGGTGAAGCATAGTCAGTATACAAGCCAAAAGGTCAGTAACAAGTGGTTGCAGGTTGGGATCAAGCAGAAGCGTTGTCGAGGAATAAGCTGAAGGTCAGTAACGAGTAGTAGCAGAGATATGGACAGCAGCAGGAGTGACAAAAGCGAAATATTGCCTGGAGAGACCATAATAATCTGGCAAACAGGAAGTGCAATGGCATTGCTTTAATAGGAAGTTAATAAGAGGAGCAAAGGCTTTAAGGTTCAATCTTCCTGTTTGCCAGATTATTACGCTCTTTCCAGCCAATATTTCGCTCTTGTCACTCCTGCTGCTGTCCGTATCTCTGCTACCACTCGTTCCTGACCTTTAGCTTATTTTTCGACAACACTTCTGCTTGATCCCATCTGGGTGGGTATCCGCATCCAATTCGCAATAGCAGGAGATTTTGACCGACTCTCTACAGAGCCGGTTCACAAATCTCCGCTGCAGCCAGGGCCGCCATCAGGAATTATGGGGCCACTTACACAGCTTCAGGCATGGGCCCCCTGGAGCAGAGACCTGGGGGGGGGGGGGTGCTACCGCCTGAAATTGAGAAGCAGGGGGGCTGCCGCGAATTGAGAAAAGAGTAGAATACTAGAAAACAGTCCAGCTGTGCCAGTACTATTCCCAAACAGTGCTAATGTTGGTAAAAATGTGGTCAATACCACAATAGGCTAAAAGATAGAAAGTCTAGTGCAGGCAGAAAGTTTCAAATAGTGTCCACTGGTGATCCTATGGACACTATTTGAAACTTTGTTTCATTTTTTTTTCTTATAAAAAAAAGGGGGGTTGCCACATGGGGCCCTGGGGACCTCCGGGCCCCTGGAGACCTCTGGGTCCTTTAATAATAATAATAATAAAAATATATATATATATATATATATATATATATATAAAAAATAAAATAAAATAAAGAAAAAAAAAATATATATATTTTTTAATTTTCTTATAAAAAGAAGGGGGGTTGCCATTCGGGGCCCTAGGGACCTCTAGGCCCTTTAATAATAAATAAATATATATATATATATATATATATATATATATATATATAAAAAAAGAGGACCTCCGGACCCCTTACAAAAAAAAATAATAATAAAAAAAATATTAAAAAAAATAAAAAATAAGGGGGGGAGGGTTGCCATTCAGGCCCCTGGGGACCTCCGTGCCCCTTACAGGTGTACTGCCTGTACCCCCCTGATGGCGGCCCTGGCTGCAGCTCAGGTGAGAATTTTCACAGGAGTCCTGGGCATCTATTGGTCCCGAATTCAGGCTGAAATCGGGCCTGAAATTGTAAAACGGGGACACACTGGGCCCCTGCTGGGTGCCGCAAGCGGCGATGGTGTGGACCCAGCCTGAGTCGCTAAGTGCTAACTGATTTCCAGTTGTGAATTTGAAGTTCCCTGCCTTTGATGTTTGTCTTTTGAATGTCGGAGAAAAGGCCACTGGCGTCTCTCATTATTATTACTGTTTATTCTCTGCAGTTGCTGCTTTGTATCAATGTGATGACTCAGAAACGTATAACACTATTTCCTGTCTAATCGCTATTCATAGAGCACGTTATTAAAATGTATTCAGACCTGCTATTTGGCCTGATAAAAGGCACAATGCCCAAAACTGCAGCCAATATGTATATGTTCTTTTGAAGTGAATAAATCTGAAATTAACCACTTCAGCCCCGGAGGATTTGACTGCCCAATGACCGGGACATTTTATGCGATTCGGCACTGCGTTGCTTTAACCACTTGCTTACTGGGCACGTATACCCCCTTCCTGCCCAGGCAAAATTTCAGCTTCCGGCACTGCATTGATTTAAATGACAATTGCGCGGTCGTGCGACGTGGCTCCCAAACAAAATTTACATCCTTTTTTCCCCACAAATAGAGCTTTCTTTTGGTGGTATTAGATCGCCTCCGCGGTTTTTATTTTTTGTGCTATAAACAAAAAAAGAGCGACAGTTTTTTTAAAGTAAAATAACAATATTTTTTACTTTTTGCTATAATAAATATCCCATTTAGTTCTCAGTTTAGGCCGATACATATTTTTATAAAAAAAACAAGAAAAAAACAAATCGGGGACATAATTATTATTTTTTATTATTATTCTTTTTTTTTACTAGTAATGGCGGCGATCTGCGATTTTTATTGGGACTGCGACATTATGGCGGACACATCGGACACTTTTGACCATTCACATTTATACAGTGAACAGTGCTAAAAATATGCACTAATTACTGTATAAATGTGACTGGCAGGGAAGGGGTTAACACTAGGGGGCGTGGAAGGGGTAAAATGTGTACCCTGGGGTAAAATGTGTACCCTGGGAGTGATTCTTTCTGTGGGGGGAGGGGACTGACTGAGGGAGGTTACCGATCTGTGTCCCTATGTACAAGGGACACACTATCGGTCTCCTCTCCCTGACAGGACGTGGATCTGTGTGTCAATTAAAGTGACGCAGTGCCGTATCGCAAAAAAATAGCCTGGTCATTATGGGGGCAAATCCACTTAAGCCCCCGAGCCTGTTTTTCAGATGTTTACGGGACTAAAATATATTTTTTTGCTATAAAATTACTTAAAACCCCCCAAACATTATATATATATTTTTTCTAACACCCTAGAGAATAAAATGGCGGTCATTGCAATACTTTTTGTCACACCGTATTTGCGCAGCGGTCTTACAAGCGCACTTTTTTTGGAAAAAATGCACCTTTTTAAATAAAAAAATAAGACATCAATAAATTTGGCCCAATTTGTATACATATTGTGAAAGATAATATTACGCCGAGTAAAATGATACCCAACATGTCACGCTTAAAAATTTTGCCCGCTCGTGGCATGGCGTCAAACTTTTACCCTTAAAAATCTCGATAGGCGACGTTTAAAAAATTCTATAGGTTGCATTTTTTGAGTTACAGAGGAGGTCTAGGGCTAGAATTATTGCTCTCGCTCTAACGATCGCGACAATACCTCACTTGTGTGGTTTGAACACCGTTTTCATATGCGGGCGCTACTCGCGTATGCGTTCGCTTCTGCGCACGAGCTCGGCGGGACGGGGCGCTTTAAAAAAAAAAAATTGTTTTCGTATTTATTTTACAATTTTTAACACTGAAATAAAATAAAAAAATTATCACTTTTATTCCTATTACAAGGAATGTAAACATCCCTTGTAATAGAAACAAGCATGACAGGTCCTCTTAAATATGAGATCTGGGGTCAAAAAGACCTCACATCTCATATTTAGACTTAAAGGGACACTAAACACAGGATTTTTTTGTTTTTAAAATAACAAACATGTGATACTTACCTCCACTGTGCAGTTCGTTTTGCACAGAGTGGCCCGGAAAGCGGTCTTCTGGGGTCCCTCGGCGGCTGTCTGGGCTCCTCCTCGCAAAAGCTTTCCCTCTTCATGCGAGGGCGCTCGCATGGAGGAAAGCTTTTGCGAGCGCGCTCCCGTGATACAGCGGCGGCCATAGCCGCCGACTGTATCACTCGGCTCCGCCCCCCAGCGCGCCGCGTCATCCGCCCTGATTGACAGCAGCGCTAGCCAATGGCTGCGCTGCTATCAATCCGCCCAGCCTAGCCAATCAACGGCCAGGCTGGGAACCGAAGAGGACGACGTGGACGCGCCCGGGAGATTCGAACGGTCAGGTAAGTACAACGGGGGCTCGGGGGGGGGGGGGGGGCGGTGCTGCTAGATGTTTTTTTACCTTCATGCATAGGATGCATGAAGGTAAAAAAACTTGTACCTTTACAACCCCTTTAAATACAAGAAAAAAAAAATTGAAACTGTAATTTTTTCAAATGACAAAAAAAATAATGTTTCTTTAAGACGCTGGGCGGGACTGACGTTTTGAAGTCACTTCCGCCCAGCAGAGCTATGGGGACGGGTGAGGGACATTTTTCCCTCATTCACATCCCCACACAGCAGACGAGCGGACCCGATCGCCTCTGCCGCTACCGACGGCTACGGAAAGAGCGGAGGGGGCCCTCTCCCGCCACCGATAACGGTGGTCTCGCGGAGACCGCCATTATCGTGTACAGGACCGCCCACTGTAAAGATGGCTATCTCGGTTGTGGCAGCAGCTGCTGCCATTACCGAGATATCATCTTTAAAAACAGGACGTATATATACAGTGGGGGGTCGTTAAGTGGTTAAGAAAAAAAAAAAAAAAAAAAAGACTTTAGAGCCAATTTAACCACTTAAGACCCGGACCAAAATGTAGGTAAAGGACCTTGCCCCTTTTTGCGATTCGGCACTGCGTCGTTTTAACTGACAATTGCGCGGTCGTGCGACGTGGCTCCCAAACAAAATTGGCGTCCTTTTTTCCCCACAAATAGAGCTTTCTTTTGGTGGTATTTGATTACCTCTACGGTTTTTATTTTTTGTGCTATATACAAAAATACAGCGACAATTTTTAAAAAAATGCAATATTTTTTACTTTTTGCTATAATAAATATTCCCCAAAAATATATAAAAAAACATTTTTTTTCCTCAGTTTAGGCCGATACGTATTCTTCTACATATTTTTGGTAAAAAAAATCGCAATAAGCGTTTATCGGTTGGTTTTCGCAAAATTTATAGCGTTTACAAAATAAGTGATAGTTTTATTGCATTTTTATTATTTTTTTTTTTTTTACTACTAATATCGGCGATCAGCGATTTTTTTCATGACTGCGACAATATGGCGGACACTTCGGACAATTTTGACACATTTTTGGGACAATTGTCATTTTCACAGCAAAAAATGCATTTAAATTGCATTGTTTACTGTGGAAATGACAGTTGCAGTTTGGGAGTTAACCACAGGTGGCGCTGTAGGGGATGTGTGACCTAATCTGTGTGTTTACAACTGTAGGGGGGTGTGGCTGTAGGTGTGACGTCATCGATCGCGTCCCCCTATTACAGGGATGACGCGATCGATGCTACGGCCACAGAGAAGCACGGGGAAGCCGTGTGTACACACGGCTCTCCCCGTTCTTCCGCTCCAGGGACGGATCGCCGCACTCCAGCGGCGATCGGGTCCGCGAATCCCGCGGTCCCGGAGCTTCGGACCGGGTCGCGGGCGCGCGCCCGCGACCCACGGCTGGGTACTAAAATTAACGTATATATACGTTGATGTGCCCAGCCGTGCCATTCTGCCGACGTAAATGTGCAGTAGGCGGTCCTTAAGTGGTTAAAGTGTTTTGTCCCATATGAGTATAACAGTGTAATATGCTTAGACCCTACCTACCAGACTGGACTCCCTTTCAACATGGTCCAAAATCACATCTAAAACAATGCTCTTAAAATCCAATGCAGCCAAGGAGATCCCATCCCAAGTCACTGTAGGGACGGAGCAGCTGTTTGGACTTTTCATTCATTCAGAAGCATCCGAATGAATGAAAGACTATTTGAATTTTTTTTCTAAATTAATTTTTCTAAAAGATCAAAAATTCTAAAAAAAAACGAAAATTCGTAAATCAGAAAGAATGAAAATCCGAAAACTCAAAAATCAAAACGACCGAAAAACATTATTATAGTTTTCTTAAATTATTATTATTATTTATTATTATTAAATAGTAATAAAAACTATAATAAAAGTTCTATTAAATTATAGGTACCTATTGGAATTTCCTTTCAAATTTGGCTGTTAGTGAACGTAACGAATACAAATTTATCCGGTTACAAATTATCCGAAATAGTGAATGCCGCATCTAAACAAATGGAACGCAATGAATTCTAATGCATCTGAAGTTACGAATTATCGAAATAATGAATGCCGATCATAACGAATGATCTGATAAATGAAAAAAAAAATCTTGAATACAACAAAAACTAAAATAAAAAAAAAACGCACATTTTTTGGCAGTGCACATTCAAACCTCCCAACATTTTGAGACGGGAATGAGGGACACCTACTACAAAACGTATGTAGGCATAGGACACGCCCCTCTGCCACACTTCCTTAAAGGAGATAAAACCACAAGGGCTTTTTTTTTTTTACCACTACTATTCCTCTATATTGGCTTTTAAAATTTACAAATGCAGCAATTCAGAATTTGGATGAAAGGTTGAGCACTGGGAAAAACTTTTTGGTAACATTTTGTTTTGATAAAAAGTGCATTTTATATACATCTATATAGATCAGACCAAAATGACAAATGAGGGGGGAAAGATGGACAGAGGGACATCGCATAGCTCCCAACTGTCCCTTATTCGGAACAATGTCCCTCTTTCCCCCTTATTTGTCCCTCATTTTGGTCTGATCTATATAGTTGTATAAAAAAAAATACACTTTTTATCTCTCAAAAAGTGTTTCCCAGTGCTAAACTTACATCTGAATTATAAATTGCTGCATTTGTAAATTTTAAAAGCCAATATAAAGGAATAGTAGTGGTAAAAAAAATCTTCTTGTGGATTTATGGTAATTAACCTTTTTTTTGGTTAATTCTCCTTTAAGGGGGTGTGGCATGGGGCATGTCCTATGCCTACATACATTTGCTAGTAGGTGTCCCTCATTCCCATCTTAAAATGTTGGGAAGTATGACAATGCTCCAAATCAGGGACAGTCCCTCGAAATCCAAGACAGTCCCTCGAAATCCAAGACAGTCCCTCGAAATCCAAGACAGTCCCTCGAAATCAGAGACAGTCCCTCGAAATCCAAGACAGTCCCTCGAAATCCAAGACAGTCCCTCGAAATCCAAGACAGTCCCTCGAAATCCAAGACAGTCCCTCGAAATCAGAGACAGTCCCTCGAAATCAGAGACAGTCCCTCAAAAAGACAGTCCCTCGAGAGACAGTCCCTCGAAATCAGAGAAATCAGAGACAGTCCCTCGAAATCAGAGACAGTCCCTCGAAATCAGAGACAGTCCCTCAAAATCAGAGACAGTCCATCAAAATCAGAGACAGTCCATCAAAATCAGAGACAGTCCATCAAAATCAGAGACAGTCCATCAAAATCAGAGGCAGCCCCTCGAAATCAGAGGCAGCCCCTCGAAATCAGAGGCAGCCCCTCGAAATCTGAGACAGTCCCTTGAAATCTGGGTCAACCCCTTGAAATCCAGGACAGTCCCTTGAAATCCGGGACAGTTGGGAGCTATGCTCATGTCTAGTGATGAGCTTAAAGGCTGTGACAGGGGAGAGTAGACAGCAGTTAGGGTAGTGTTGACCTGAGCGAGGGGGGGATCATAGTTGTTGAGCTTAAAGTTGTTGAGCGGGGGGGAATTGAAGTATTGAAGTTGTTGACCTTAAAGTTGTTGAGCGGTGTTGAAGTTGTTGAGCCATTAAAGTTGTTGAGCTGACTTATCTGTGCACGGAATAAAAAAAGAAAAAAGAAACACATGAAAATGTAAATCCATCCAGAGACCTCTGGGCCCTTTAGCTACACGATTAATCGTCAAGAATCCGCGATCTTTTTCCCGTTGCGATTCTTGAGGGTTTCACGATCTTTCACATGAAAATAATTTTCTCTCTGCACTTTGGTATGCCAGAATTTCCTGTCTGCTCTCAGCCAAAAGTCAGTCTGGGCAAAACCTTTTTCTGACTCTTTTCAAGGGAGAACTTATATCATTTTTTAGCCTTGGCCTAGAGAATAAAATGGCGGTTGTTGCAGTTGCAGTATTTGCGCAGCAGTCTTTTTAAATGCTAAAAAAAATTACTTTAAAGTGGTTCCCAGAAACTTTTAACATTGCACTATCCTCTTAATTACATGTAGAATCGGCTGGTCCGTCTGTACATACCATTTTCGGTATGTAGTCCAACGGTCAGCACTTGATTGACAGGCATGATCGACGCATACAGCGCGTCACAAGATGCCGAAAGAAGCCGAACGTTGGTGCGCATGCGCCGTATAGAGCTGCATTCGGCTTCTTTCGGCATCTCGTAACGCGCTGTATGCGTCGATCGGATGCCTGTCCCCAAGCATATACCCGGGCAGCGGTGAGGCTGCATTAAGAAAAAAGTATGTACGGAGATGCCGATTCTAGTCTATTAAGAGGATAGATGCAATGTTAAAAGTTTCTTTTTAGGGGAACCACCCCTTTAATGAATTAAAAAAAAAAACTAGGCAGTAAAGTTAGCCCATGTATAAATGTAAAAGATTTTACGCTGTGAGAATCGTGAGAGAATCGTGATCTTCATTCTAGGCAAAAAAATTGTGATTCACCAGAATCGTGCAGCTCTATATACATACATATTTTGTTTATAAAAAAAGAAATTAAAAAAGTGAGGGTTGCTGTCCGGGGCCCTGGGGGCCTCCGGGCCCCTGGGGACCTCCAGACCCCTACACATAAAACCATCCGGGGGCCCTGGGGACCTCTGGGCCTTTTAATCCTCCATGGGGCCCTGGAGACCTCTATATATATATATACATGGAAGGGTTGCTGTCCGGGGCCCTTCCGGACCCCTGAGTATTGGGCTGGGCTTGAGCCCAGTCAAGCCCAATGGTAAGTCTGGTCAGGTATAGTACCTGAATTCTGTCTTTATTTGACATGTAATCCTCTGCTTAGCGGCACTGAAATAGATCCTATTAGGCCTCTATTGCTTTGTACCGTTCAGTCTAATAGCTTGCCGTCAGGAGAAACTAAGTGAGCAGACAATGGTCCAATCAGCAGGCTGTGGGCGGAGAGGTTGAGCCATATTGCCTAACTCTACTGGGAAAACAGTGAAGCTATTGACCTGACTGTCCTGTGTGGTAGGGTTGCCTGAATCACAAAACTGTCCAAAACACAAAAACAAATCCTTGAGTTCTGAATGCCTGGTCTGGAGTGCTTCTTCATGTGTGCTACATTGTGGTGAAATGATTATTCACTTCTTATTTATAGGAAAACATAGAGGGTGCGATTATACTTACTGGGCAGCAGGTCACAGCTCAGGTGTCGGTGCAGCTTGTCCTCCAGCTTCAGGTAGAGGGTGAGCTGTGAAAAGACAGACCTGTGACACAGAGGAAGGTACAGGGAGCGCCAATGTAGAAATGGACAATAATTATAATGACTGACGGCTTGTATAGAGATCAATAATGTGCGGCAAGGACAATAAAAATCTGTGTGTGCGCATATATATATATATATATATATACAGGAACTATAGATACAAACGGTATATTATACCAGAATATACATATATTCATATGTCATATATATTGTGGTGACACACAAAGGGTCAGCCAAAGGTGGTGGAACTGAGTAAGTTCCCCCAGAAAAAAGCCCTGCATATATATATACATACACATATAGTAAAACCTTCGTTTGAAAGCATATATTGTTCCAGAAACATGCTTGTAATCCAAAGCACTTGTATATCAAAGCATTTTTTTTTTTTTTTACAGAGTATAAAAGAGAAGAGAGGCGCCTCTAAGTGTAGCAATAAGTAGCTAAATGTTGTACCTTCATTAAATGTAACCATATTTGTAAACTTAGAAGGGGTTGTTGTCTGCGCTGAAAGTGAACAAAGGGGGAGGAGGGGGGTGCGGGTGATAGGGGTGAGTGGATGGGACAGGTGGCTGAATGGGTGGATGCAGGTGGGTTTAGGACAACATGATAACCAACATAATCGAAACAATGATGTGAATGAATATACACATAAGGGTGATAACCAATAGATACAAAAATTATTACAATAATTATTACAATAAAGAAAAAACCCAACACACTAGCCAGTGTAATGTGAAACCAGTGAAAAACAGTTCTAAATCCAAACTATAAGACCAGAAAAAATTCCATGAGGAAATGCCTCTGGATGGAAAAGTGTGAAATAAATAAAGTCTCTAGTGAAAAAACCCAAGAGTCCAGATAAGTCCAAATTGAAATGGTGGTGCCAGATAAGGGTGACAGCAGAAAGCACCTCAGGTGGTCCCAAACAAATTGCTCCTTTTTTTCACCTCAAGGCTATAGCTCGGATAGCCTGCAACAGCACCTCCCGGTGGAGGACAGTGATCCCTCGGCAGGTTTTTATTTTTGCAAGCAGCAGAGGCACTCCTCAGCGGTGAAGGTAAAGCAAAAAAGAAGAAAGCAAGTGAGTGACAGTAAAGGACGTCTGGTAGGCAACTAGTGTCACTCGTACATCCACTCACCACGGGGTGATGGATGATGGGCCTATCTCCCACGAACAGCGAGTTCGTACTTCTAATGGCAGATATCCTCTTCTAAGCTGGCCGGATGGTCACTCACAACAAGGGATCTCTCAGATGGCATACATGATAAAAGAAACAGACCATAGCGCAATCCCGCAAGGTAAAAAACACATTTAATAAAAAGATAAAACTCACATTTAAAACGGTCCAACAGGCACAAAACAAACATGTTCCCCTAAGGAAGTCACGAGGTGTGACGAGACGCGTAGGGATCCTAGGATCCTAGGAGCCACAGAGTCCATACGCCTGACGCAGTGTGTTCCTGACGTCTGTTTGTTTTGTGCCTGTTGGACCGTTTTAAATGTGAGTTTTATCTTTTTATTAAATGTGTTTTTTACCTTGCGGGATTGCGCTATGGTCTGTTTCTTTTATCATGTATGCCATCTGAGAGATCCCTTGCTGTGAGTGACCATCCGGCCAGCTTAGAAGAGGATATCTGCCATTAGAAGTACGAACTCGCTGTTCGTGGGAGATAGGCCCATCATCCATCACCCCGTGGTGAGTGGATGTACGAGTGACACTAGTTGCCTACCAGACGTCCTTTACTGTCACTCACTTGCTTTCTTCTTTTTTGCTTTACCTTCACCGCTGAGGAGTGCCTCTGCTGCTTGCCCTGCCGAGGGATCACTGTCCTCCACCGGGAGGTGCTGTTGCAGGCTATCCGAGCTATAGCCTTGAGGTGAGGAGCTGGGGACCACCTGAGGTGCTTTCTGCTGTCACCCTTATCTGGCACCACCATTTCAATTTGGACTTATCTGGACTCTTGGGTTTTTTCACTAGAGACTTTATTTATTTCACACTTTTCCATCCAGAGGCATTTCCTCATGGAATTTTTTCTGGTCTTATAGTTTGGATTTAGAACTGTTTTTCACTGGTTTCACATTACACTGGCTAGTGTGTTGGGTTTTTTCTTTATTGTAATAATTATTGTAATAATTTTTGTATCTATTGGTTATCACCCTTATGTGTATATTCATTCACATCATTGTTTCGATTATGTTGGTTATCATGTTGTCCTAAACCCACCTGCATCCACCCATTCAGCCACCTGTCCCATCCACTCACCCCTATCACCCGCACCCCCCCTCCTCCCCCTTTGTTCACTTTCAGCGCAGACAACACCCCCTTCTTTTACACATACATTTTTCTCTCTGCCCAGCTCACTTACAGAGTGTCAGGAGTCTGCTGCAGAATCCCCAGTCCACCTTCCAGCCCAATTCGGGCACTCCCACCCATCCCCCTTGGTAGCGCAGGAGTCTTTCCATATAAATGTAACCATATTGCTGCACTTAGAGGCGCCTCTCTCCTCTTTTATACTCAGTTGTGACATGACGCTACTCTTGTATCAAGACATGGAGTCGCTTGCGCCGTATTAAGGCGGGCAATGACATTTATTAAATCATTTTGCTTGTCTTGCGAAACGCTCTCAAACCAAGTTACTCTCAAAACCAAGGTTTTATTGAATAAAAAAAAAAATATTATATATATACACACAATACAGGAGACAGGGGTTAAAGTGGACCTGTCACTATCAAAAAATAAAAATAAAATAAAAATTTAGGTCACCACATGACTTTAGGGGCAGTTCACACCACATGCAGTCCAGTGCATTTTTGGTCTGCATCAAAAACGCATGGAAAGAAGGTGAAATGGTTTCCAATGGCACAGTTCACACCAGTGCAGACAGTTCTTGGGCTTTTCAGTTCCAGAAATAAAAATTAAACATGCTGCATTTTTCCTCTACGAGACTGTACTGGAACACTGTAAAAATGCATAAAAATGCACTGGAAAGCATCAAAAACGCACCGGACTTTAGTATAGTAAAAAAAAAAAGAAGATAAAAAGCACCTATCGGCCTAGACTCAGAATTTATTTCTTTCTTTTTTAAATTGGGATATTTATTATAGCAAAAAGTAAAAAATATTGTGTTTTTTTTTTTCAAAATTGTCGCTCTTTTTTTTGTTTATAGAGCAAAAAATAAAAACCGCAGAGGTGATCAAATACCACCGAAAGAAAGTTCTATTTGTGGGGGAAAAAGGACATCAATTTTGTTTGGGAGCCATGTCGCACGACCGCACAATTGTTAGTTAAAGCGACGCAGTGCCGGAAGCTGAAAATTTGCCTGGGCAGGAAGGGGGTATATGTGCCCAGTAAGCAAGTGATTAAAAAGATTTGTCCAATAGGAGTAAAGATGGAATCAATAACGGATATCGATCCATACGCAGTTCACGTCCATCAATGAGGAGACCCCACCCCCCTGTCTACTTTTTTTCCTCATCATATGCAGAAGAATATAAGAACTTCCATCACACAGGAGCGTCATACATGGAATTCTAGTAGCATGGACTCGTGTGTTACATACATGTAAGCGGGCCTTGTCTTCCCTGCGCTCCAGGCTACAGTGCATTTGGGTGACCTGCAATGAAGAGAAAAAGAACAAATCATTGGGGGGCAACTGGTTATAGTAACTGACCACCTCCTCTTATATCACAAGGTATTCTCTGTGGCCCACCTTCCGAGTCTCCACCTCCACCGGCTCCGGAGTGGGGGTCTTCACCGTCTGTAGATCCTCCTGAGACTGCGAGAGGGCGCGTGGTAGGACATGAGGACGAGAGACGGCAAAGTTCATGAGTGGGTAAATCCCATTTCTAGGGGAACCACAAGAACATTAAAATTCAAAGAAGCCAGAGAGTTGGGGAAATGGGAAAGAGAAGGAGAAGGAGAAGGAGGAGGAGAAGTAGAAGGGAAATAGAAGGAGAAGGGAAAGAGAAGGAGAAGGGAGAAGGAGGAGAAGGGAGAAGGAGTAGGGAAATAGAAGGAGAAGGAGAAGGAGAAGGGAAAGAGAAGGAGAAGGAGAAGGGAAAGAGAAGAAGGGTGAAGGGAAATAGAAGGATAATGAGAAGGGAAAGAGAATAAGGGTGAAGGGAAAGAGAAGGAGAAGGGAGAAGGGAAAGAGAATAAGGGTGAAGGGAAATAGAAGGATAATGAGAAGGGAAAGAGAAGGAGAAGGGAGAAGGGAAAGAGAAAGAGAAGGAGAAGGGAAAGAGAAGGAGAAGGGAAAGAGAAGGAGAAGGGAAAGAGAAGGAGAAGGGAAAGAGAAGGAGAAGGGAAAGAGAAGGAGAAGGGAAAGAGAAGGAGAAGGAGGAGAAGGGAGAAGGGGTAGGGAAATAGAAGGAGAAGGAGAAGGGAAAGAGAAGGAGAAGGGTGAAGGGGAATAGAAGGAGAATGAGAAGGGAAAGAGAAGGAAAAGGGAGAAGGGAAATAGAAGGAGAAGGAGAAGGGAAAGAAAAGGAGAAGGGAGAGAAAAGGAGAAGGGAGAAGGGAAATAGAAGGAGAAGGAGAAGGGAAAGAGAAGGAGAAGGAGAAGGGAAATAGAAGGAGAAGGGAAAGAGAAGGAGAAGGGAAATAGAAGGAGAAGGAGAAGGAGAAGGAGAAGGAGAAGAGAAGAAGAAGGAGAAGGGAAAGAGAAGGAGAAGGGAAATAGAAGGAGAAGGGAAAGAGAAGGAGAAGGGAGAAGGGACAGAGAAGGAGGAGAAGGGAGAAGGGAAAGAGAAGGAGAAGGAGAAGGGAAAGAGAAGGAGAAGGGAAATAGAAGGAGAAGGGAAATAGAAGGAGAAGGAGGAGAAGGAGGAGGGAGAGGAAGAAGGAGAAGGAGAAGAAGGAGGAGGGAGAGGAAGAAGGAGAAGGAGAAGAAGGAGAGGGAGGAGCAGAAGAAGAGGGAGATGGAGAAGCAGAGGGAGAGGGAGAAGGAGAGCGAGAGCGAGAGGGAGGAGGAGGAGAGGGAGAAGGAGGAGAGGGAGAGGGAGAAGCAGAGGGAAAGGAGAAGGAGAAGGAGAGGGAGAGAGAGAGGGAGGAGGAGGATGAAAGGGAGAGGGAGGAGGAGGAGGAGGAGGAGAAAAAGAGAGAGAGAATAGACATTCTCCATAACACAGGTAATCAGAGAGACAATACTTTGACTGGGACAGACCAAGAAGATCTGGAGCAGAGCCAGTATGTGAGAGAGGAGGTGAGAATATGAAGGTTAGATAATGTCAAACTTAAAAGAGAGAGAGATCCAGACAGTCAAAGCCGTCAATGGCTGACCACAGTGTCCTCTCACCTGACATCTTCCAGAAACTTGTCTAGCTCCATAGACCCGACCTGGGAATACCTGGTAAAGATAGGAGTAAGTGTGAGATTATTATGTGCAAAGTGCAATAAACCATTAATTATCCAATTTATGTTTTTTCAGGTACTTTTTGGATTTGACCCATAGAGCGCCATCTCCAAGTTGCCTTCTTTTTGTATATCAATTGTTCCAGTGGTTGATGGCTGCACTGGGTCCATCAAACCTTGTTGGATTCTGATATTCTTACACATGACCCATGGTTCTAGCGCTTATGGATTTTTGTTTTAAGTGTAGGGACAGGGTGGGTAGTGTAGGGACAGTTGACCCATCTGTCAGGGACAGTGCTTGGTGTCAGGGAGAGGTTTCAGACGAGTAGGGTCAGTGCCAAACTTAAATTTTAATACAGTTCTGTTTTATGAAACTGGACCACACTTCATCTCCCCAAATAGCCAGCACCAATACTAAAGGCCCGTACACACGATCGGATATTCCGACAACAATTGTCCGAGGGACGTGTTTTATAGGACAATCCGACCATCTGTACCCTTAATCGGACAATTGTTGTCTGAATTTCCGACAATAAATGTTGGCTGTGCATGCTCTCAAAGGCATGGACACAGCGAGGCATGGGCACAGCGAGGCATGGGCACAGCGAGGCATGGGCACAGCGAGGCATGGGACACAGTGAGGCATGGGCACAGTGAGGCATGGGACACAGTGAGGCATGGGCACAGTGAGGCATGGGACACAGTGAGGCATGGGCACAGCGAGGCATGGGCACAGCGAGGCATGGGCACAGCGAGGCATGGGCACAGCGAGGCATGGGCACAGCGAGGCATGGGACACAGTGAGGCATGGGACACAGTGAGGCATGGGCACAGTGAGGCATGGGACACAGTGAGGCATGGGACACAGTGAGGCATGGGCGCAGTGAGGCATGGACACAGTGAGGCATGGGCACAGTGAGGCAAAGTAAGGCACAGTGAGGCATGCAGATGGAGACCCTAGGCTTATACTCGAGTCAATACGTTTTCCCAATTTTTGTGGTAAAATTAGGTGCCTCGGCTTATACTCGAGTATATACACGGTAATTCTTCAGGATCCCATTCCAGACTTAGCTGACCCCATTTACAACCATGCGTTGCCCTCAGCCATCCACTCTTTCAGCAATACGGTTCACACTCACCTCCAAAGCACAGCCGACTGTCCCTTCCGTGGCACAGAAGCCATGATACCCTGAGGGTCGATCAGTTTGGTTTTCTCTTCCAACAGGCTATCCTGTGTGATGTCTGCAGAGACAATATGACAGAAGGATATCACAATGTGGCGTCCCCACTTTGGCCCTTGAGGTCCACAGACAGGTCAGGACTAAGAGAAGACATTGGACTTTGGTCCAATGCTGGTCACACATTGTCCAATTTTTGTTTGGGTGTAATTATAATCTGTAGTATCAGGTGCAAACATTGCCAAGCATCATAGAATAGGAGAAAGTGAAGGAGAAAGAGACTGAGAAAGAGAAAAGACGAAGAAAGAAGAATGAGTCTGGGACCTTTACCCCATATACTGATTCCCCTCTTTCATGGACTGAGACCCTTCCCTTGTACCAAGTTTCTTCTTTCATATATCGAAACCCCTTCCCCCATGTACTGAGTTCCCTACCTTTAAGGGTTGTGGTCCACCCTTATGGTTTGAGACCCCACTCTCATGTACCGAGTCTCCTCCATGTACTGACACCCCTTAACCATGTAATGAGCTCCCACTTTAATATATTGAGACCCGACCCTCAAGGGTTGTGGTCCACCCTTATGGTCTGAGACCCCACTCTCATGCACCGAGTCTCCTCCATGTACTGAGACCCCTCAACCATGTAATGAGCTCCCTCTTTAATATATTGGGACCCGACCCTTAAGGGTTGTGGTCCACCCTTATGGTCTGAGACCCCACTCTCATGTACCGAGTCTCCTCCATGTACTGAGAACCCTCAACCATGTAATGAGCTCCCTCTTTAATATATTGGGACCCGACCCTTAAGGGTTGTGGTCCACCCTTATGGTCTGAGACCCCACTCTCATGTACCGAGTCTCCTCCATGTACTGAGACCCCTCAACCATGTAATGAGCTCCCTCTTTTATATATTGGGACCCGACCCTCAAGGGTTGTGGTCCACCCTTATGGTCTGAGACCCCACTCTCATGTACCGAGTCTCCTCCATGTACTGAGACCCCTCAACCATGTAATGAGCTCCCACTTTAATATATTGGGACCCGACCCTCAAGGGTTGTGGTCCACCCTTATGGTCTGAGACCCCACTCTCATGTACCAAGTCTCCTCCATGTACTGAGACCCCTCAACCATGTAATGAGCTCCCTCTTTAATATATTGGGACCCGATCCTCAAGGGTTGTGGTCCACCCTTATGGTCTGAGACCCCACTCTCATGTACCGAGTCTGCTCCCCCATGTAAGGAGCTCCCACTTTAATACACTTTGACCCAACCCTTAAGGGTTTTGGTCCACCCTTATGATCTGAGACCCTTCCTTTATGTACCGAGACCCCACCCTCATGCATTAAGACCACATCCTAATGTACAGAGTCTCCTCGGCCATGTACTGAGCTCCCTTTTTAATACACTTTGACCAAACCCTTAAGTGGTCCACGCTTATTGCCAGAGACTCCACCCTCATGTACTGAGACCCCTCCTTCATATACTGAGACCCCTCCCCCATGTACTAAGATCCCACTTATTTACAGAAACCCTACTTTCAAAGGTTGTGGTCATTGCTGGGGAAAAAGGTAAATCGAGAGACCAGGGCCAACAAATGCCGAATTGTTCCACCCCCAAGATGTACAAGATTGTGTCTCAGAAAAAACCACCCCCCCCCCCCCAAAAAAAAATCATGCATGCTTACCCCCCTAAGCATTAATTCCCCCTCTTCCCAGTGCAAATTCCTAGCGCAAATCCTTTACCCCTCAAGTTTCCCATCCAAGCACAAACTCTGCTCCCTTAGTCCTCCATCCTAGCAAAAATCCACCCCCATCTAAATTTCCCCTCCTAGCATGAATGCCACCCAAACATCCCTACTAGCACAAATCCCCCTCCCCAGAAAAATCCCCCTCCTAGCACAAATCCCCTCCCCCCCACCATATTACCTTTTCTAGCACAATCCCCTTCAAATCCCCCCTCCTAGCACACATCTTCTCCTCCCATCTCTCCTCTCAACGCAAATCTTCCACCCAAATCACCACCACTACTAGCACGCCTCTCCAAATTTCCCCTCTTAGAACAATCCTTACCTCCTGCTGCCACCCAAAATTCCCCCTCCCAACACAAATCCCACCCCCTCCAATCTCCTTGTGGTGCCCCCCACCTCACATAATACCTCAGTGCCCAGGGCAGCTACCCTCTTGCCCACCCATTGTCCTGGCCCTGGTCGTGGTCCACCCTTATGATCCGAGACCCTTCCTTCGTGTCCCTCGTGGATGGAGTCCCCCATACTCATGCACTGGGCTCCACCACTTAGGTGTGCGCGGCCTAGAAGTTGCACCCCAAAGCCAAAACACACACTACCGATGCTCACGGTGCTAAAAGAGAATGGGCCGAATTACATATTTACTGTTTTTCCTAGGAGCCAGCCGATGGAGAGGAGGGAAGCTGGCAGCGCTGCAGGGGGAAATATGGGAGCCAGCAGTAGAGGGAATCTGTGCTGCACAGGGTTGGGTGTGCCGGGTACACCTGCACACCCTGCATCATGCCACCACTTAGAAGTTTTGATGGTATTTTTTTCCTCCGGTTGTCCAGGCATTGCCGCAGCTGCATCATTTATAATTTGAGGCACTTGTATCAGGCAGCATTTACCAAGCTGTTAGTACTGTTCCGGATAACGACATTAGTGCTTGTGAAATTGTTTCTAATTGATATTAGTGCTGCTATTTTATCTCCCTAATAGGCTGCTGAGGTCAATGGTCTGTTTTTTTTCCTGATAGAGCGGCTCTGAACTGGCTGGATCAGCACCAGCTGCCGGCTGTTACCTGAACACATTACCAACGCGGTAATATCCTCGCCGAGCTTTCTGCGCCCTCATCTAAAACCCAACATATATGATAAAGTACAGTGCCTTGAAAAAGTATTCACACCCCTTGAAATGTTCCACATTTTGTCATCCTATAACCGAAAACGTAAATGGATTTTATTGGGATTAGAACACAAAGGGCCGGATCCACAAACAAAGGCGTAACTTTGTCCCAGCGTAGCGTATCTTGTTTACGCTACGGCGCTGTACGGTAGGAAGGCAAGTTCCGTATCCACAAAGGACTTGTGTCCTAAGTTACGGCGGCGTAGCGTAAATGGGCCGGCGTAAGCCCGCGCAATTAAAATGTGGAAGAGGTGGGCGTGTTTTATTTAAATCAATCATGACCCGACGTAAATTACGTTTTTTTTTTAACTGCGCATGTGCCGGCCGTGGACGTATCTCAGTGCGCATGCTCCAAATCACGTCGCAAAACGTCAATGAAAACGACGTGAACGTAACTCGTGCAAATCCCTATTCGCGAACGGTTTACGCAAATGACGTGAACGACGGAAAATTCGACGCTGGCCCTATGTCCATACTTAACCCAGTGATGGGGCAGAATTCCTCCCAATGATGGGGCAGAATTCCTCCCAATGACACCAATGATGGGGCAGAATTTCTCCCATGGGGGATTTTGTACTCCTGATGGCCACAGTCCGGCTCCCTTAAAGTCTGGAGGACAGTAATCTGGCCCTTTGTTTAGAAAGTTTGGAGACTACTGGTTTACATCAAAGCATATTCATGTGTTAGAATGGCCCAGTCACAGTCCAGACCTAAATCCCGTTGAGAATCTGTGGCAAGCCTTGAAAATTGCTGATCACAGACGCTCTCCAATCCAATCTGACAGAGCTTGAGATATTTTACAAAGAAGAATGGGCAGAAATGTCCCTCTATAGATGTGCAAAGCTGGTTTGGACACCCCCAAAAAGACTTGTAGCTGTAATTGCAGAGAAAGGGGGTTCTACAAAGTATAGACTTCGGGGGCGCCATACAAATGTACCCCCCCACACTTTTCACATATTTATCTGTAAAAAAAAAATTAAAACCATTTATCATTTTCCTTCCACTTCACAATTATGTGACACGTTGGGCCAGATCCACGAAGCGTTACGACGGCGTATCTCCAGATATGCCGCCATAATTTCAAATTTGCGCCGGCGTGTCTTTACGTACGCCTCTATACAGCAGGGGTAACTTTATGCCGGACATACGCTTACGCAAACAACGTAAAAACACTGCGCCGGGCGTACGTACGTTCGTGGATCGGCGTATCTAGCTCATTTGCATATTTTACATGGAACAATGGAAGCACCACTAGCGTCCAGCGTAAATATGCAACTAAGATACGACTGCGTAATAGACTTACGCCAGTCGTATTTTGGCGTAATTCTGGCGTATCTTGTTTTGTGGATACAAAACAAAGATACACCGGCGCAAATTTGAAATTATGGCGGCTTATCTGGAGAATTGTGAAGTGGAAGGAAAATGATAAATGGTTTTAATTTTTTTTTTTTTTACAGATAAATATGTGAAAAGTGTGGGGGGTACATCTGTATGGCGCCCCCGGAGTCTATACTTTGTAGGACCACCTTTCTCTGCAATTACAGCTGCAAGTCTTTTTGGGGGTGTCTCTACCAGCTTTGCACATCTATAGAGGGACATTTCTGCCCATTCTTCTTTGTAAAATATCTTAAGCTCTGTCAGATTGGATGGGGAGCGTCTGTGATCAGCAATTTTCAAGGCTTGCCACAGATTCTCAACGGGATTTAGGTCTTTTGGCCATTCTAACACATGAATATGCTTTGATGTAAACCAGTAGTCTCCAAACCTTCTAAACAAAGGGCCAGATTACTGTCCTCCAGACTTTTAGGGGGCCGGACTGTGGCCATCAGGAGTAAGAAATCCCCCATGGGAGAAATTCTGCCCCATCATTGGTGTCATTTGGAGGAATTCTGCCCCATCATTGGGAGGATTTCTGCCCCATCATTGGGAGGATTTCTGCCCCATCATTGGGAGGATTTCTGCCCCATCATTGGGAGGATTTCTGCCCCATCACTGGGAGGATTTCTGCCCCATCACTGGGAGGATTTCTGTCCCATCACTGGGAGGATTTCTGCCCCATCACTGGGAGGATTTCTGCCCCATCACTGGGAGGATTTCTGCCCCATCACTGGGAGGATTTCTGCCCCATCACTGGGAGGATTTCTGCCCCATCACTGGGAGGAATACTGCCCCATCACTGGGAGGAATACTGCCCCATCACTGGGAGGAATACTGCCCCATCACTGGGAGGATTTCTGCCCCATCACTGGGAGGAATACTGGCCCATCACTGGGAGGAATACTGCCCCATCATTGGTGTCATTGGGAGGAATTCTGCCCCATTATTGGGAGGAATTTTGCCATATCAATGGGAGGAATTCTGCCCCATCATTGCAAGGAATTTTGCCCCATGATGTTTTCAGGAAGCCCCCCCCACCAAGCTATGTACAGCCCCTCTGCTGGCCCCTCCCTTCCAAGCTATGCACATCCCCTCCCACCAAGCCATGTACAGCCCCTCTTCTGGCCCCTCTCACTAAGCTATGTACAGCCCCTCTGCTTGCCCCTCCAACCAAGCTATGCACAGCCCCTCCCACCAAGTTATGCACAGCCCCTCCCACCAAGTTATGCACAGCCCCTCCCACCAAGCTATGTACAGCCCCTCTGCATCTATTGCATAGAGAAGAACAGAAAGCCAGTGATGACTAAAATAAGATGTCATACAAATAGGAAGATTTTTCCTGAGCATTGTAATTGGGGGGGGGGGGGGGGCAGGGAAGGCGAGAGCCGCACAGATTAAACGCCATCTTCAATACTCACAGGGGGTGTTAAGGAAGCAGTGTGTTGCTAGGAGCTTCAACGAATGAACCTCAAATAAGACGCGGTGGAAGAGAAGGTCGTGCGCAGACGGACGTTTCTTTGGGGAAGACGACAGACACTGCAAGATAAATTCCTGGAAAACAAACGTTACAAAGTGTCAATGCGGATCACTTTACATGCCGAGCTGAACCCCAGGCAGACAGCCCCTCCTCCTCCTCTCACACCTTCATATTGGGGTCCTCCAGGGCGTGGATCGCTCGCTTTACATTCTCCTCCAACACTTTGTCCCCATTGGACTGGATCTCCAGCACGCCCATCTGCAAGACAACGAGATTGGTCCTCACAATGACGGCTCATCAGAACCCGCACACTGTTATTCAATCACATCCTACACATTAATCCACTCCCACCCCCGCCTTAATCATAAGAGAAAGGTCTGCAGAGACCTTTTTCCTACTACAAGCTTAGTATTACATCTGCAGAGCATCGCCCTGTGCCCACTTCCCTTCTACATCTGCAGAGCATCGCCCTGTGCCCGCTTCCCTTCTACATCTGCAGAGCATCACCCTGTGCCCGCTTCCCTTCTACATCTGCAGAGCATCACCCTGTGCCCGCTTCCCTTCTACATCTGCAGAGCATCACCCTGTGCCTGCTTCCCTTCTACATCTGCAGAGCATCATCCTGTGCTTGCTTCCCTTCTACATCTGCAGAGCATCACCCTGTGCCCGCTTCCCTTCTACATCTGCAGAGCATCACCCTGTGCCCGCTTCCCTTCTACATCTGCAGAGCATCACCCTGTGCCTGCTTCCCTTCTACATCTGCAGAGCATCATCCTGTGCCTGCTTCCCTTCTACATCTGCAGAGCATCACCCTGTGCCTGCTTCCCTTCTACATCTGCAGAGCATCATCCTGTGCCTGCTTCCCTTCTACATCTGCAGAGCATCACCCTGTGCCCGCTTCCCTTCTACATCTGCAGAGCATCACCCTGTGCCTGCTTCCCTTCTACATCTGCAGAGCATCATCCTGTGCCTGCTTCCCTTCTACATCTGCAGAGCATCACCCTGTGCCTGCTTCCCTTCTACATCTGCAGAGCATCACCCTGTGCCTGCTTCCCTTCTACATCTGCAGAGCATCATCCTGTGCTTGCTTCCCTTCTACATCTGCAGAGCATCACCCTGTGCCCGCTTCCCTTCTACATCTGCAGAGCATCACCCTGTGCCCGCTTCCCTTCTACATCTGCAGAGAATCACCCTGTGCCCGCTTCTCTTCTACATCTGCAGAGCATCACCCTGTGCCCACTTCTCTTCTACATCTGCAGAGCATCACCCTGTGCCCGCTTCTCTTCTACATCTGAAGAGCATTGCCCTGTGCCTGCTTCCCTTCTACATCTGCAGATCATCACCCTGTGCTCGCTTCCCTTCTACATCTGCAGAGCATCACCCTGTGCCTGCTTCCCTTCTACATCTGCAGAGCATCACCCTGTGCCTGCTTCCCTTCTACATCTGCAGATCATCACCCTGTGCTCGCTTCCCTTCTACATCTGCAGAGCATCACCCTGTGCCTGCTTCCCTTCTACATCTGCAGAGCATCACCCTGTGCCTGCTTCCCTTCTACATCTGCAGAGCATCACCCTGTGCCTGCTTCCCTATTACATCTGCAGAGCATCACCCTGTGCCTGCTTCCCTTCTACATCTGCAGAGCATCACCCTGTGCCTGCTTCCCTTCTACATCTGCAGAGCATCACCCTGTGCCTGCTTCCCTTCTACATCTGCAGAGCATCACCCTGTGCCCGCTTCCCTTCTACATCTGCAGAGCATCACCCTGTGCCTGCTTCCCTTCTACATCTGCAGAGCATCACCCTGTGCCTGCTTCCCTTCTACATCTGCAGAGCATCATCCTGTGCTTGCTTCCCTTCTACATCTGCAGAGCATCACCCTGTGCCCGCTTCTCTTCTACATCTGCAGAGCATCACCCTGTGCCCGCTTCCCTTCTACATCTGCAGAGCATCACCCTGTGCCCGCTTCCCTTCTACATCTGCAGAGCATCACCCTGTGCCCGCTTCCCTTCTACATCTGCAGAGCATCACCCTGTGCCTGCTTCCCTTCTACATCTGCAGAGCATCATCCTGTGCCTGCTTCCCTTCTACATCTGCAGAGCATCATCCTGTGCTTGCTTCCCTTCTACATCTGCAGAGCATCACCCTGTGCCCGCTTCTCTTCTACATCTGCAGAGCATCACCCTGTGCCCGCTTCCCTTCTACATCTGCAGAGCATCACCCTGTGCCCGCTTCCCTTCTACATCTGCAGAGCATCACCCTGTGCCCGCTTCCCTTCTACATCTGCAGAGCATCACCCTGTGCCCGCTTCTCTTCTACATCTGCAGATCATCACCCTGTGCTCGCTTCCCTTCTACATCTGCAGAGCATCACCCTGTGCCTGCTTCCCTTCTACATCTGCAGAGCATCACCCTGTGCCTGCTTCCCTTCTACATCTGCAGATCATCACCCTGTGCTCGCTTCCCTTCTACATCTGCAGAGCATCACCCTGTGCCTGCTTCCCTTCTACATCTGCAGAGCATCACCCTGTGCCTGCTTCCCTTCTACATCTGCAGAGCATCACCCTGTGCCTGCTTCCCTATTACATCTGCAGAGCATCACCCTGTGCCTGCTTCCCTTCTACATCTGCAGAGCATCACCCTGTGCCTGCTTCCCTTCTACATCTGCAGAGCATCACCCTGTGCCTGCTTCCCTTCTACATCTGCAGAGCATCACCCTGTGCCTGCTTCCCTTCTACATCTGCAGAGCATCACCCTGTGCCTGCTTCTTTTCTACATCTGCAGAGCATCACCCTGTGACTGCTTCCCTTCTACATCTGCAGAGCATCACCCTGTGCTCACTTCTCTTCGACATCTGCAGAGCATCACCCTGTGCCTGCTTCCCTTCTACATCTGCAGAGCATCACCCTGTGCCTGCATCCTTTCTACATTTGCAGAGCATTACACTTTGCCTGCTGCTCTTCTACATCTGCAGAGCACCACCCTGTGCTCACTTCTCTTTGACATCTGCAGAGCATCACCCTGTGCCTGCTTCCCTTCTACATCTGCAGAGCATCACCCTGTGTTTGCTTCTCTTCGTCATTTGCAGAGCATCACCCTGTGCCTGCTGCTCTTCTACATCTGCAGAGCATCACTGTGTGCCCGCTTCCCTTCTACATCTGCAGAGCATCACCATGTGCCTGCTTCTTTTCTACATCTGCAGAGCATCACCCTGTGCCTGCTTCTTTTCTACATCTGCAGAGCATCACCCTGTGCCCGCTTCCCTTCTACATCTGCAGAGCATCACCCTGTGCCCGCTTCCCTTCTACATCTGCAGAGCATCACCCTGTGCCTGCTTCCCTTCTACATCTGCAGAGCATCATCCTGTGCCTGCTTCCCTTCTACATCTGCAGAGCATCATCCTGTGCTTGCTTCCCTTCTACATCTGCAGAGCATCACCCTGTGCCCGCTTCTCTTCTACATCTGCAGAGCATCACCCTGTGCCCGCTTCCCTTCTACATCTGCAGAGCATCACCCTGTGCCCGCTTCCCTTCTACATCTGCAGAGCATCACCCTGTGCCCGCTTCCCTTCTACATCTGCAGAGCATCACCCTGTGCCCGCTTCTCTTCTACATCTGCAGAGCATCACCCTGTGCCCACTTCTCTTCTACATCTGCAGAGCATCACCCTGTGCCCGCTTCTCTTCTACATCTGAAGAGCATTGCCCTGTGCCTGCTTCCCTTCTACATCTGCAGATCATCACCCTGTGCTCGCTTCCCTTCTACATCTGCAGAGCATCACCCTGTGCCTGCTTCCCTTCTACACCTGCAGAGCATCGCCCTGTGCCTGCTTCCCTTCTACATCTGCAGAGCATCACCCTGTGCCTGCTTCCCTTCTACATCTGCAGATCATCACCCTGTGCTCGCTTCCCTTCTACATCTGCAGAGCATCACCCTGTGCCTGCTTCCCTTCTACATCTGCAGAGCATCACCCTGTGCCTGCTTCCCTTCTACATCTGCAGAGCATCACCCTGTGCCTGCTTCCCTAGTACATCTGCAGAGCATCACCCTGTGCCTGCTTCCCTTCTACATCTGCAGAGCATCACCCTGTGCCTGCTTCCCTTCTACATCTGCAGAGCATCACCCTGTGCCTGCTTCCCTTCTACATCTGCAGAGCATCACCCTGTGCCTGCTTCCCTTCTACATCTGCAGAGCATCACCCTGTGCCTGCTTCTTTTCTACATCTGCAGAGCATCACCCTGTGACTGCTTCCCTTCTACATCTGCAGAGCATCACCCTGTGCTCACTTCTCTTCGACATCTGCAGAGCATCACCCTGTGCCTGCTTCCCTTCTACATCTGCAGAGCATCACCCTGTGCCTGCATCCTTTCTACATTTGCAGAGCATTACACTTTGCCTGCTGCTCTTCTACATCTGCAGAGCACCACCCTGTGCTCACTTCTCTTTGACATCTGCAGAGCATCACCCTGTGCCTGCTTCCCTTGTACATCTGCAGAGCATCACCCTGTGTTTGCTTCTCTTCGTCATTTGCAGAGCATCACCCTGTGCCTGCTGCTCTTCTACATCTGCAGAGCATCACTGTGTGCCCGCTTCCCTTCTACATCTGCAGAGCATCACCATGTGCCTGCTTCTTTTCTACATCTGCAGAGCATCACCCTGTGCCTGCTTCTTTTCTACATCTGCAGAGCATCACCCTGTGCCCGCTTCTCTTCTACGTCTACAGTGCATCACCCTGTGCCCGCTTCTTTTCTACATCTGCAGAGCATCACCCTGTGCCCGCTTCTTTTCTACATCTGAAGAGCATCACCCTGTGCCCGCTTCTTTTCTACATCTGAAGAGCATCACCCTGTGCCTGCTTCCCTTCTACATCTGCAGAGCATCACCCTGTGCCTGCTTCCCTTCTACATCTGCAGAGCATCACCCTGTGCCTGCTTCCCTATTACATCTGCAGAGCATCACCCTGTGCTCGCTTCCCTTCTACATCTGCAGAGCATCACCCTGTGCCTGCTTCCCTTCTACCCTGTGCCTGCTTCCCTTCTATCTGCAGAGCATCACCCTGTGCCTGCTTCCCTTCTACATCTGCAGAGCATCACCCTGTGCCTGCTTCCCTATTACATCTGCAGAGCATCACCCTGTGCCTGCTTCCCTTCTACATCTGCAGAGCATCACCCTGTGCCTGCTTCCCTTCTACATCTGCAGAGCATCACCCTGTGCCTGCTTCCCTTCTACATCTGCAGAGCATCACCCTGAGCTTCCCTTCTACATCTGCAGAGCATCCCCTGTGCCTGCTTCTTTTCTACATCTGCAGAGCATCACCCTGTGACTGCTTCCCTTCTACATCTGCAGAGCATCACCCTGTGCTCACTTCTCTTCGACATCTGCAGAGCATCACCCTGTGCCTGCTTCCCTTCTACATCTGCAGAGCATCACCCTGTGCCTGCATCCTTTCTACATTTGCAGAGCATTACACTTTGCCTGCTGCTCTTCTACATCTGCAGAGCACCACCCTGTGCTCACTTCTCTTTGACATCTGCAGAGCATCACCCTGTGCCTGCTTCCCTTCTACATCTGCAGAGCATCACCCTGTGTTTGCTTCTCTTCGTCATTTGCAGAGCATCACCCTGTGCCTGCTGCTCTTCTACATCTGCAGAGCATCACTGTGTGCCCGCTTCCCTTCTACATCTGCAGAGCATCACCATGTGCCTGCTTCTTTTCTACATCTGCAGAGCATCACCCTGTGCCCGCTTCTCTTCTACGTCTACAGTGCATCACCCTGTGCCCGCTTCTTTTCTACATCTGCAGAGCATCACCCTGTGCCCGCTTCTTTTCTACATCTGAAGAGCATCACCCTGTGCCCACTTCTTTTCTACATCTGAAGAGCATCACCCTGTGCCTGCTTCTCTTCTACATCTGCAGAGCATCACTGTGTGCCCGCTTTTCTTCTACATCTGCAGAGCATCACCCTGTGCCCACTTCTCTTATACACCTGCAGAGCATCTCCTTTTATAAATAAAAAAAATAGAGACAATTTTGAAAATATTTATATATATATTTTTACTTTCTGCTATAAAACATTTCCAAAAATGACGGCTACAGCACAGACCCCGAATGCTGGGAGGACATCAATAGACGTCCTCCCCTTCGCGCGCTCCCTTACCATGTGATCAGCTGTCAGCCAATGACAGCTGATCACATGATATAAACAAATGCAGTAATTTTTTTTTTTCTCCTCACGCTGATAGCGTGAGGAGAAAAAAAAATGAGGAGGAAGTAGGTACATCTGCCTCCTCTGTGCCTTCAGTATCCCCTGCCAGTACCCCCTGCAAGTGTCCATAGTGCCCACCAGTGCCACCTATCAATGCCTGAGTGCCACCTATCAATGCCTAGCAGTGGTGCCAATCAGTGCCACACATCAGTGCCCATTACTGCCACCCAGTGCCCATCACTGCCACCCATCAGTGCCTCATCAGTGCCACCCATCAGTGCCCATCACTGCCACCCATCAGTGCCCATCACTGCCACCCATCAGTGCCCATCACTGCCACCCATCAGTGCCTCATCAGTGCCACCCAGTGCCCATCACTGCCACCCATCAGTGCCTATCACTGTCACCCATCAGTGCCCATCACTGCCACCCATCAGTGCCCATCACTGCCACCCATCAGTGCCCATCACTGCCACCCATCAGTGCCCATCACTGCCACCCATCAGTGCCCATCACTGCCACCCATCAGTGCCCATCACTGCCACCCATCTGTGCCCATCACTGCCACCTTTTAGTGCCCCCTATGAATGCCACCTTTTAGTGCCACCTCAGTGCCCACCAGTGCCCCCTTCAGTGCCACCCATCAGTACCACCTCCTAGTGTCACCTATCAGTGCCCACCAGTGCCGCCTTATAGGTGCCCATCAGTGCGACCCCATCAGTGTCCATCAGTGCAGCCTCATCAGCGTACATCAATGAAGGAGAAAAATTACCAGTTTGCAACATTTTTGAACAAAATATAAAAAAATGGATTTACATTTTTTTGTTTTTAACAAAAAATAAAAACCGCAGAGGTGATCAAATACCACCAAAAGAAATCTCTTTGTGGGAAAAAAAATATTAAGAACATCATTTGGGTACAGTGTTGTAGGACCGCGCAATTGTCATTCAAAGTGCGTCAGCGCTGAAAGCTGAAAATTGGTCTGGGCAGGAGGGGGGTTTAAGTGCCCGGTAATGAAGTGGTTAAAGGGGTTGTAAAGGTACAATTTTTTTTTTCCTGAACAGCTTCCTTTACCTTAGTGCAGTCCTCCTTCACTTACCTCATCCTTCCATTTTGCTTTTAAATGTTCTTATTTCTCCTGAGAAATCCTCACTTTCTGTTCTTCTGTCTGTAACTCCACACAGTAATGCGAGGCTTGGTGTGGAGTGTTGTGCTCGCCCCCTCCCTTGGACTACTGGAGAGTCAGGACGCCCACTAACACACAGCTCCTTTCTCTATCTGCAACGTAGAGAGCGTCCTGACTCTTCCGTAGTCCAAGGGAGGGGGCGAGCACAACACTCCACACCAAGGAGAAAGCCTCACATTACTGTGTGGAGTTACAGACAGAACAGGAAGTGAGGATTTCTCAGAAGAAATAAGGACATTTAAAAGCAAAATGGAAGGATGAGGTAAGTGAAGGAGGACTGCACTAAGGTAAAGGAAGCTGTTTAGGGGGAAAAATTGTACCTTTACAACCCCTTTAACTACTTGCCTACCAGCCGCCACAGTTATACGGCGGCAGGTCGGCTCCCCTGCGCGAGGTCAAGTAGCTATACGTCACCTCACGAAGCGGCCACTAGGGAAGCGTGCGCGCCGCCCGCTCGTCCCTGATCCCGACGCGCGTGCCTGGCATGTGCGATCACCGCCGGGCACCCGCAAGCGAGAAGCGGGAGATGTCGGTATAAACCCACAGCTGCCGGTCCTGTCAGGGGGAGAAATGACTGTCATTTCCCCTAGTCAGTCCCACATCCCCCTCAGTTAGAACACACCCAGGGAACATAATTAACCCCTTCCTCGCCCCCTAATATTAACCCCTTCCCTGCCAGTGGCATTTTTATAGTAATCAATGCATTTTTATAGCACTGATCGCTATAAAAATGCCAATGGTCCCAAAAATGTGTCAAAAGTGTCTGATGTGTCCGCCATAATGTCGCAGTACCGATAAAAATCGCCGATTGCCGCCATTACTAGTAAAAAAATTAAATATTAACTACTTAACGACCGCCCACTGTAAATATACGTCGGTACTTTAAAGATGGATATCTCGGTAACGGCAGCAGCTGCTGCCACAACCGAGATATCCATCTCTTCAGTGGGCGGTCCTGTCAACGATAACGGTGGTCTCCGCAGCGGATTCGCCGCGAGATCGCCGTTATCAGTGGCGGGAGAGGCCCCCCCCGCCGCTCTACCGCGCCCTCCGCCGCTTACCGTAGCCATCGGTAGCAGCGGATGCGATCGGGTCTGCTCGGCTGCTGTGTGGGGATGCGAGTGAGGCCAACATGGCACCCACCCGTCCCCATAGCTCTGCTGGGCGGAAGTGACGTCAAAACGTCAGTCCCGCCCAGCGTCTTAAAGAGACAATTTTTTGGTTTACCTTTTTTCAAAAGGTAAAATTTTTTTTTTTTTTTTTCATTTAAGCCTAAATATGAGATGTGACGTCTTTTTGACCCCCAGATCTCATATTTAAGAGGACCTGTCATGCTTTTTTCTATTACAAGGGATGTTTACATTCCTTGTAATAGGAATAAAACTGATAATTTTTTTTTTATTTCAGTGTTAAAAATTGTAAAATAAATAAAAATAAATCCGAAAAAAAATTATTTTTTTAAAGCGCCCCGTCCCGACGAGCTCGTGCGCAGAAGCGAACGCATACGCGAGTAGCGCCCGCATATGAAAACTGTGTTCAAACCACACAAGTGAGATATCGCCGCGATCGTTAGAGCGAGAGCAATAATTCTAGCCCTAGACCTCCTCTGTAACTCAAAAAATGCCTATCGAGATTTTTAAGGGTAAAAGTTTGACGCCATGCCACGAGCGGGCGCAATTTTTAAGCGTGACATGTTGGGTATCATTTTACTCGGTGTAACATTATCTTTCACAATATGTAAAAAAATTGGGCCAAATTTATTGTTGTCTTATTTTTTAATTTAAAAAAGTGCATTTTTTTCAAAAAAAGTGCGCTTGTAAGACCGCTGCGCAAATACGGTGTGACAAAAAGTATTGCAATGACTGCTATTTTATTCTCTAGGGTGTTAGAAAAAATATATATATAATGTTTGGGGGTTTTAAGTAATTTTATAGCAAAAAAAACATGTTTTAGTCTCGTAAACACTGAATCTGAAAAACAGGCTCGGGGCTTATGTGGTTAATAAAAATGACATAAATCTATCCCCTATTTTGTAGACGCTATAACTTTTGCGCAAACCAAACGATTTTTTTTTAACTAAAAATATGTAGAAGAATACGTATCGGCCTAAACTGAGGATTTTTATATATATATATATATATATTTTTTTTGGGGGGGATATTTATTATAGCAAAAAGTAAAAAATATTGAATTTTTTTCAAAATTGTCGCTCTCTTTGTGTTTATACCGCAAAAAATAAAAACCGCAGAGGTGATCAAATACCACCAAAAGAAAGCTCTATTTGTGGGGAAAAAAGGACGTCAATTTTGTTTGGGAGCCACGTCGCACGACCGCGCAATTGTCAGTTAAAGCGACGCAGTGCCGAATCGCAAAAAGTGGCCCGGTCATCGACCAGCAAAATGGTCCGGGGCTGAAGTGGTTAAGGGCTCATTCACATCTTCCTGTCCCGGTCCATGTATTAGTGTGCACTGCGTTTCGGCAGTGCGTTGTTTTCTATGGGATGGAGGGATGAGTTACCAGCAGGTAATGTGCTAATCATGTGAGATGATACAACGTAACTAATAAGAGTGATATTACTGAACAGAATGTGAGGAGTTCTGATGAAACAAAAAAAAATAAAAATGTTACATCCAGAAAATAATCAAATAATCACATGAACGGAATGTGTGGGCCGAATTCGGAAAGTTTTTGTTTATGCCAAAAAAGGTCTGGAAAATGAGACAAGGACGGAGACGTGGGCTCCTATCCACACTCGGCGATGGCCGGTGAGATCTGCGGAGCGGTGCAGGAGGTCCCAGCGTGCCAACATTCCCAACCATAACAGAGGATCACGTGTTCATCCCAAAGATCCCTGAACTCTTCCCGTGAGCCAAAACACAGGGAGAGGATCAACAAAACAATTTCTATTCACCCCGCAGCCATTCAGAGGGCCAGATTCTCGTAGATCGGAGTATTTTTGTTCTGGCGTAGCGTATCCCCTTTACGCTACGCCTCCGCAACTTCTACAGTCAAGTGCCGTATTCCCAAAGCACTTGCTCCGTAACTTGCGGCGGCGTAGCGTAAATGGGCCAGCGTAAGCCTGCGTAATTCAAAGTAGGGAGGAGGTGGGCGTCTTGTATTTAAATTAAGTGCACCCCCGCGCCGAACGAACGGCGCGTGCGCCGTCCGTGGACGTATTCCACTGCGCATCCTCCAAATTACGCCGCAAATACATTGGTTTCGATGTGAACGTAACTTACCCAAAGCCCTATTCGAGAACGAGTTACACAAACGACGGAAAAACACGACGCTGTCCTGATGTCCATACTTAACATGGCGTACGCCGAACCTACGCAAAGTTAAACCACCATATAGCAGGGGTAACATTACGCTTACGCAAACGATGTAAAATACGACGACCGGGCGCGAATACGTTCGGGAATGCGCATATTCGACGCAGAAATCGATGGAAACGCCACCTAGCGGCCAGCGTAAAATTGCAACTTAGATACAACGGTGTAAGTGACTTACGTAAGTCGGATCTACGCCAAATCGAAGAATCAGTCGCATAGATACCCAGGGCCAGAAACAGAGATACAACGGCGTATCTCTTCTGAAAATCTGGCCCTATATGTTTTTACAGATCAGCCAAAAACGGAGGCAAAAAAAAAAAAAAAGAGAACTCGGTCTCAAACAATCCGACGTCCCCATCCCCGCCTTGTTTTAGGATATAAAATGGAACCTCGGATTACGAGTATAATCCGTTCCAGGAGAATGCTTGTAATCCAAAGCACTCGCATATCAAAGCGAGTTTCCACATATAAGTCAATGGAAACAAAATAATTTGTTCCGCATTGACTTCTATGGCATGTAATACCGCATGTGGCCAGAGGTGGTGGTGGGGGGGGGGGTGCCGGAGAGCCTCAGAAATACTTGAAAAGGCTCAGGGACAGCTCAGCTAAACTCGGAAAACCTTGGAAATATTGTGAAATGCTCGTTAACCGCGTTACATGCAATCCAAGGTTTCACCGTATATACTGTATATATATATATATATATATATATATATATAATATATACACACACACATATATATATACAGTGGTGAGGTACATCAATTCCATGGTTTTATACGTCCCCCCATTGCCTTCTGGGACCTGTGTCCCCCCCAGAAGATGGTGGAAATATTCAGAAACTCGCGCATGCGCAGTAGGGAATAACTGATACCTATAGGGGGTCTTTGAAGCGTCACAATGGGGATCACTGGAAGATAAGCATTTTACCAGGAAGGCTGCACCAAAGTACATTTGTCTTTTAAGGTTAACACTGCAGCAACTCAAATGAGCGCTGGCCTAATACATTGTATATTCCCTGTATAGTGTAAATGAAACAACTTTTGTTGTAGAACTTGGAACTTGGCCTTAAGAGAATAACAGCGGACAAATTTGAATTCCCCAGGACAGTCGCCCGGAGGCCAGTCCCAGGTCGCCCAGGACAGTCGCGGATTGCCCAGGACAGTCGCGGATTGCCCAGGACAGTCGCGGATTGCCCAGGACAGTCGCGGATTGCCCAGGACAGTCCCGTATTTTGTCATTGCAGGTCTGTCCCGTCACATTCTGTCCAGGACAACATTCATTCCAGGAAACTGACACGGCCAAACCCCCCCCGACCAATCTGATGCCCCCAAAAACCCACCACATCAGACCATACTTGTCTTGGCCACCACTGCCTGGAGTCTTGAGCACAATTCACCCCCCATGATTGGCCCCTAAATCCCGCCTCTTGTCATAATCACTGTGCTTGTGCCCAATTTACACCACAAGCTGATTTTTAGGACAGGGAGGGTGTCCCTTTTTAGTTTGGAAATGTGGTCACCCTATCAGACTGTGGTGGCCAAATGAGCATCTGAGAATCATCTTATGAAGTAGAAGGTTGCCACTTATGAGCCAGCTTTGATCAGACCAGGGCAGACTAAGCACAGGCAGATCCTTCTAGAATGTTCTTTCCGCCTTTTGAAGTTTATGAGGACCTTATGATGTTCTGTGAGATCTGCAGACAAAAGAGGACTCACCTCAAGCGCACACATCCCGAAAGAGAAGATATCCACCGCGGTGCACTCTTCTATAGCTGGGGGGAAAGATGGGGATCATCAGAGAGGAGAAAACAGAGATAGGCAGGCCCAAAAGAATACTGAAATTACATAACTTAATAGGAATGACTGGCTAAAAGATGGGTGCCACTGCCATGTATGGAGGGGTGGTAGGAGGAGGCATTAGTATATATGATAAGTATGGTGCTGTGTATGGAGGGGTGGTAGGAGGAGGCAGTAGTATATATGGTGCATATATGGAGGGATATGAAGCAGGTAGTAGTAGTATATATGGTATGTATGGTACTATGTATGGAGGGTGGTAGGAGCAGGCAGTAGTATATATGATAAGTATGGTGCTGTGTATGGAGGGGTGGTAGGAGAAGGTAGTAGTATACATGGTATGTATGGTACTGTGTATGGAGGGGTGGTAGGAGCAGGCAGTAGTATATATGGTATGTAAGGTACTGTGGTAGGCAGCAGTGTACATGGTATGTATAGGCTCAGTATGGAGCAGATAGTAGGGGACACGGTATGTATAGGTACTCATGTATGGAGTAGGTAGTAGGGCAGACACGGTATGTATAGGCTCAGTATGGAGTAGGTAGTAGGGGACATGGTATGTATTGGCTCAGGGGTGGTATGGAGCAGGTAGTAGGGGATACATGGTATGTATAGGCTCAGTATGGAGTAGGTAGTAGGGGACATGGTATGTATATCAGTATGGAGTAGGTACTGTGGTAGGCAGCAGTGTACATGGTATGTATAGGCTCAGTATGGAGCAGATAGTAGGGGACACGGTATGTATAGGCTCAGTATGGAGTAGGTAGTAGGGGACATGGTATGTATAGGCTCAGTATGGAGTAGGTAGTAGGGGACATGGTATGTATTGGCTCAGTATGGAGCAGGTAGTAGGGGACATGGTATGTATAGGCTCAGTATGGAGTAGGTAGTAGGGGACATGGTATGTATAGGCTCAGTATGGAGCAGGTAGTAGGGGACATGGTATGTATAGGCTCAGTATGGAGCAGGTAGTAGGGGACACGGTATGTATAGGCTCAGTATGGAGTAGGTAGTAGGGGACATGGTATGTATAGGCTCAGTATGGAGCAGGTAGTAGGGGACACGGTATGTATAGGCTCAGTATGGAGTAGGCAGCAGTGTACATGGTATGTATAGGCTCAGTATGGAGTAGGTAGTAGGGGACATGGTATGTATAGGCTCAGTATGGAGTAGGCAGTAGGGGACACGGTTGTATAGGCTCAGTATGGAGTAGGCAGTAGGGGACACGGTATGTATGGAGTAGGTAGTAGGGGTCACGGTATGTATGGAGTAGGTAGTAGGGGACACGGTATGTATAGGCTCAGTATGGAGCAGGTAGTAGGGGACATGGTATGTATAGGCTCAGTATGGAGCAGGTAGTAGGGGACATGGTATGTATAGGCTCAGTATGGAGTAGGTAGTAGGGGACATGGTATGTATTGGCTCAGTATGGAGCAGGTAGTAGGGGACATGGTATGTATAGGCTCAGTATGGAGCAGGTAGTAGGGGACATGATATGTATAGGCTCAGTATGAAGTAGGTAGTAGGGTACATGGTATGTATTGGCTCAGTATGGAGCAGGTAGTAGGGGACATGGTATGTATAGGCTCAGTATGGAGTAGGCAGCAGTGTACATGGTATGTATAGGCTCAGTATGGAGCAGGTAGTAGGGGACACGGTATGTATAGGCTCAGTATGGAGCAGGTAGTAGGGGACATGGTATGTATAGGCTCAGTATGGAGCAGGTAGTAGGGGACATGGTATGTATAGGCTCAGTATGAAGTTCCTAGTAGGGGACATGGTATGTATAGGCTCAGTATGGAGTAGGCAGCAGTGTACATGGTATGTATAGGCTCAGTATGGAGTAGGTAGTAGGGGACATGGTATGTATAGGCTCAGTATGGAGTAGGTAGTAGGGGACATGGTATGTATAGGCTCAGTATGGAGTAGGCAGTAGGGGACACGGGATGTATAGGCTCAGTATGGAGTAGGTAGTAGGGGACACGGTATGTATGGAGTAGGTAGTAGGGGTCATGGTATGTATGGAGTAGGTAGTAGGGGACACAGTATGTATAGGCTCAGTATGGAGCAGGTAGTCGGGGACACGGTATGTATAGGCTCGGTATGGAGCAGGTAATAGGGGACACGGTATGTATGGAGTAGGTAGTAGGGGACACGGTATGTATAGGCTCGATATGGAGCAGGTAATAGAGGACACGGTATGTATGGAGTAGGTAGTAGGGGTCATGGTATGTATGGAGTAGGTAGTAGGGGACACGGTATGTATAGGATCAGTATGGAGCAGGTAGTCGGGGACACGGTATGTATAGGCTCAGTATGGAGTAGGTATTAGGGGACATGGTATGTATAGGCTCAGTCACATGGTATGTATTGGCTCAGTATGGAGCAGGTAGTAGGGGACATGGTATGTATAGGCTCAGTATGGAGTAGGCAGCAGTGTACATGGTATGTATAGGCTCAGTATGGAGTAGGTAGTAGGGGACACGGTATGTATAGGCTCAGTATGGAGTAGGTAGTAGGGGACACGGTATGTATAGGCTCAGTATGGAGCAGGTAGTAGGGGACACGGTATGTATAGGCTGAGTATGGAGTAGTAGTGGTAGTAGGTAGTAGGGGACACGGTATGTATAGGCTCGGTATGGAGTAGGTAGTAGGGGACACGGTATGTATAGGCTCGGTATGGAGTAGGTAGTAGGGGACACGGTATGTATAGGCTCAGTATGGAGTAGTAGTAGTAGGGGACACGGTATGTATAGGAGTAGGTAGTAGGGGACATGGTATGTAGGGTATGGAGCAGGTAGGTATGTATAGGCTCAGTATGGAGCATGGTATGTATAGGCTTAGTATGAAGTGGGTAGTAGGGGACACGGTATGTATAGGCTCAGTATGGAGTAGGTATGGGGAGCAGGTATAGGCTCAGTATGGAGTACACGGTACTCTCAGTATGGAGGGTCACGGTATGTATAGGCTCAGTATGGAGTAGGCACGGTATGTATAGGCTCAGCAGCGGGGACACAGGTATGTATAGGCTCAGTATGGAGTAGGTAGTAGGGGACATGGTATGTATAGGCTCACACGTATGGGAGCAGGTATGTAGGCATGGAGCACGGTACAGTATGTATAGGCAGGTATGTAGGGTATGGAGTAGTAGTAGTAGGGGACACGGTATGTATGGAGCAGGTAGTAGGGGACACGGTATGTATGGAGCAGGTAGTAGGGGACTATGTATGGAGCAGGTAGTAGGGGACACGGTATGTATGGAGGGTAGTAGGGGACACGGTATGTAGTAGGCACGGTATGTATGGAGTACACGGTATGTATGGAGCAGGTACACGGTAGTATGGGGGTAGTAGGGGACACGGTATGTATGGAGTATGGAGTAGTAGTAGGGTATGTAGGGCACACGGTATGTATAGGCTCAGTATGGAGCACGGTATGTATGGAGGGGGGACACGGTATGTATAGGCACGGTATGTATGGAGCAGTATGGAGTAGTAGTAGTAGGGGACACGGTATGTATAGGAGCACGGTATGTATGGAGCACACAGGTAGTAGGGGACACGGTATGTATGGAGGGAAGGTATGGGAGTAGTAGTATGTAGGAGGCACGGTATGTATGGAGCAGGTATGTATGGAGCCACGGTATGTATGGAGCACGGTATGTATGGGTCACGGTATGTATGTATGGAGCAGGTATGTAGGAGCAGCTCACGGTATGTATGGAGTAGGTAGTAGTATGTATGGAGTCGGTATGTATAGCAGCACGGTCAGTACACGGTAGTATGGTCACGGCACGGTATGTATGGAGTAGTAGTAGTAGCACGGTATGTATGGAGTGAGGTACACACGGTATGTATTAGTAGGGGACACGGTATGTAAGTAGTAGTAGTAGGTATGTATGGAGCAGGTAGTAGTATGTATCACGGTATGTATAGGCTCAGTATGGAGTAGTAGTAGGTAGTAGGGGACACACAGGTAGTAGTATATGGGCCACGGTATGCTCTTTTCTCTTACAGCCGTACTCTGGAGGGAAGAAATGGATGGTTCGATGTTCCTCTTTCTGCGTCTTCAGCGGAGTCCGGAGATGGTCCGGCATTGGAAGCTCTGAGAAGATAAATAAAACTAAAATTAGGAACTGAAATGTTCCGTCTAAAAATCACAAACACGCCGCTGAGGAATGAAAATAGATTATTTTTTTTCTTTGAACAAATATTGCACATAGGAGGAGTGGGGGGGGGGGGGGGGGGGGGTGGAAAACGGTCGGATCCACCAGAAATGTGACGAATAAATTGTGTGCGGCCCTCTGTAGGGCATTGGAAGGGTACCCGGAATACTTGGCGAGCGAGGAGCGAGCAGCGCACAGTTCCTCATTGTTCGGAGCCGTGTGGGCCGACAATCAGTCTCGGCTTTCATGAATTTCCTCCATTATGTAACGTGGTGGAATAGGACAATGGCGGGCACTGTGTCAGGAATGTGGTCAGCGCCATCCCCGTCCTTATTTCCCCACTTACACGCTCTGCTGTGTTATGCTTGTTAGGACGGAGCCCACATCAAAGAGTTCTTATTTTCATAAATAAATATTTTAAAGTTGAAAAGTTTACACACACACACACACACACTGGGTCATTTCTGTCCATCATCTCCGAGATTGCTCTTAGGCAGCGCCCTCCCCCCCTTCCCCCTGGCATCCTGGCACTGACTAGGCTGTAAAGGGAATCTGTTAGTAATAAGGAATATGCAATAAGCAATCCATCAGGAATTATGTGGCCCCTTACATAGCTTCAGGCATGGAGCAGAACGAGGGGGGGGGGGGGGGTGTAGGTCTGCCGCCTCATATTGAGAAGTACGGTGCCACGAACTGGGGGGGGGGGGGGGTTTCCTGGGGACCTATGTGCCCTCTAAAAAAAAAAAAAGTATATGTAGTGCCCCCTTACTTTCAGTACGGGCACTACGCTAAAGTTAGTGGGTGAATGGGAGAGTTATTGGCTCTCATTCGTGATTTGTTAAATTACAGGTTGCTGTTATTCCAGAATTGTCCTGTGGGTCAGTCTGCGTCCCAGGGGTGCTGTCCCACCCCTGGGCAACAGTTGGCGCTAGAGGGGTTCTGGCGGAGCCCCTTTTCCCAGCAGCCAATTAGAGTTTTTTTCCCCTTGCTGGGCATGCTGGGGAGGGGTCACCAGCGCCCATCCAATGCAGACTCACCAGCGCCCATCCAGTGCAGACTCACCAGCGCCCATCAAATGCAGCCTCACCAGCACTCATCAAAGGCAGCCTCACCAGTGCCCATTAAATGCAGACTCACCAGCGCCCATCCAGTGCAGACTCACCAGCGCCCATCCAGTGCAGACTCACCAGCGCCCATCCAGTGCAGACTCACCAGCGCCCATCCAATGCAGACTAACCAGCGCCCATCCAATGCAGACTAACCAGCGCCCATCCAGTGCAGACTCACCAGCGCCCATCAAATGCAGCCTCACCAGCACTCATCAAAGGCAGCCTCACCAGTGCCCATTAAATGCAGACTCACCAGCGCCCATCCAGTGCAGACTCACCAGCGCCCATCCAGTGCAGACTCACCAGCGCCCATCCAGTGCAGACTCACCAGCGCCCATCCAATGCAGACTAACCAGCGCCCATCCAATGCAGACTAACCAGCGCCCATCCAGTGCAGACTCACCAGCGCCCATCCAGTGCAGACTCACCAGCGCCCATCCAGTGCAGCCTCACCAGCGCCCATCCAGTGCAGACTCACCAGCGCCCATCCAATGCAGACTAACCAGCGCCCATCCAATGCAGACTAACAAGCGCCCATCCAGTGCAGACTCACCAGCGCCCATCCAGTGCAGACTCACCAGCGCCCATCCAGTACAGACTCACCAGCGCCCATCCAGTGCAGACTCACCAGCGCCCATCCAGTGCAGACTCACCAGCGCCCATCCAGTGCAGACTCACCAGCGCCCATCCAATGCAGACTCACCAGCGCTCCCATCCAATGCAGCCTCACCAGCGCTCCCATCCAATGCAGCCTCACCAGCGCCCATCCAGTGCAGCCTCACCAGCGCCCATCCAGTGCAGACTCACCAGCGCCCATCCAGTGCAGACTCACCAGCGCCCATCCAATGCAGACTAACCAGCGCCCATCCAATGCAGACTCACCAGCGCCCATCCAGTGCAGACTCACCAGCGCCCATCCAGTGCAGACTCACCAGCGCCCATCCAGTGCAGACTCACCAGCGCCCATCCAGTGCAGACTCACCAGCGCCCATCCAGTGCAGACTCACCAGCGCCCATCCAATGCAGACTAACCAGCGCCCATCCAATGCAGACTAACCAGCGCCCATCCAATGCAGACTCACCAGCGCCCATCCAATGCAGACTCACCAGCGCCCACCCATCCAGTGCAGACTCACCAGCACTCATCAAAGGCAGCCTCACCAGTGCCCATTAAATGCAGCCTCACCAGCGCCCATCGAATGCAGCCTTCCAGTGCCCATAAATGAATGTTTGCTTGCTTCCATTCATTTGGGAGTCGGAACACAGACACAGTCCTCCGCCACCACTGCGTCTATGACACTATGTGCGATCGGAGCAGCGGCTGCCTGCTCATGCTGAGACTTAATTGCTTGCTGCAGAGAGAAGAGAGTAGGAACACCAGTGGCCGGGCACCCTAGGCAGCAGGACTCCCTAGGCTGCTGCCTATTTTGCCTAGTGGTAGCACTGGCCCTGGCAGGAAGGGGCACTTTTGAATCATCGCCTTGCCGCAAAACACATTGTCCCAGCACAGCCTGCCAACGGTTGCATATAGATCTTTTCCTATCTTCCAGTTCCCATCACTTGGCCCCCCTCTCCCTCCCTCCTTGGCTGCCCAGGCCGTGCCTTCCTCTCTCTAATACTCCCTCAGTTGATATTCTCTCTCCATTAAGTGCCCAGATCTGCTGACTCTGAAAGTAAATAATTTTCTGCGGGGCTGGTCTGAGCCCTGGAGACGAGAATTCCTTCTGACCCATTTCTCAGGAACTTTCCTTTACCGGTGCAGAATTACATCCATCAAAGAAAGACATCTTCATTATTTATAAGAAGAGAAGAATTCCGACTTTCAGCTCTTTGTAAAATCACTGAAGCATATTTAATAACCACTTCAGCTCCAGAAGGTTTTACCCCCCTTCATGAACAGACCATTTTTTTGTGATACGACATTTTAAGTGACAATTGCCACGCTGTACCCAAACAAAATTTATAAAAAATAAATAATAATTTACACAAATAGAGATTTATTTTTGTGGTTTTTGATCAACGTTTTTTTATTTTTTTTTTTATGTTGTTATTACATAAATGATAAAAGAAAATTATGGCGGGGGGGGGGGGGGGGGGGGGAAATATTGGGCCAGATTCACAGAGCCATTACTCCGGTGTATCTCCTGTTAGACCGGAGTACTTTCCAATTACGCGCGTCGTTTCATTAGTCTGAATCCTCAAACCATGACACGACGACTTCGGGCTTCAATCCGACTGGCTTACGTGTTCGTACGCCTTCGCTGCAATCATTTTGCGGCCGCTGGGTGGAGTTCCCGTCGTTTTCCGCGTCGGGGTATGCAAATGAGCTTTTTCCGACGATCCACGAAGTTACGATCGTCCTTCGCAATCTCTTACGGCATCTGTAGTCATCTTTTTGCTGCGTAAAGTTATACCAGCTATTAGCTGGTCTATAGTTAGACGGCCCATGTTAAGTATGGCCGTCGTTGCCGCGTTGAGTTTCAAAATCGTTTTTTTTTTGCGGAAGTCGTCCGGGAATAGGAATGTACGTAAACGACGCTACTAAAAAAAAAAAAGACGTAACGGCGTTATTTCGCGCAATGCGCGGCGGGAAATTTCAGAACGGAGCATGCGCAGTTCGATCGCCGCGGGGACGCGGCTAATTTAAATGCTTCACGCCCCCTAATCGCGTATTTCGATTCCGCCGCGAGAAATACACTACGCCGCCCTACCTTACGGGCCAAAATCTACCTGAATTCGTCGTAGAGCCAGGTAATATACGGCGGCGCAGTGTATCTCTGATACTCTGCGCCAATGTAATTGTACCTGAATCTGGCCCAATAGTTTTTACTTTCTGCTATAAAACATATCCCATTAAAAAAGTTTAAAAAAAATCAAATCTCCTAATAAATGGCCAAAATGTATTCTGCTACATATTTTTGGTAAAAACAAATTCCAATAAGTGTAAATTGATTGGTTTGTGTGAAAATTATAGCGTCTACGAACTATGGAATATACTGTATATTGAAATTCGAATTACATTTTTTTTATACAAGTAATGTTGGCGATCAGCGGCTTATAAGGGTGCTGCGATATTGCGGCGGACAAGCTGACACTAACTTATGCTGGGTGAATTAACTAACTGCCACTGACATCACCAGTGCCATTATTACAGTGATCAGTGCCAATAATATGCAGAGAGCAGTGGGCAGAGAGGGGTTAACATCTAGGGCAATCAATCAAGGGGTTAAATCTGTGCGCAACAAGCAATTATGTGTGTACTGTGTGCTGCGTTTTTTTTTTTTTTTGCGATACGGCATTTTTATTGACAATTGCCACGCAGTACCCAAACTAATTTTCAAAAAAATAAAGAAAAAAATATCACACAAATAAATAGAGATTTATTTATTTAATCAACTTTTTTTTTTTATGTTGGAAATTATAGGAAAAAACAACAACATTGGGCCAGATTCTCTAACATCCTGCGGCGTCGTGGCGTAAGCTATTTACACTATGCCGCCGCAACTTACTGGAGCAAGCGCCGTATTCTCCAAGCACTTGCTCCGTAATTTGCGGCGGCGTAGCGTAAATGGCCCGGCGTATGGCCGCGTAATTCAAAGGGGGCGGCTTGTATTTAAATTACGCGCGCCCCCGCGCCGATCGAACTGCGCATGCGCCGGCCGTACAAATAGCCCAGTGCGCATGCTCCAGCTCACGACGGAAAACGTCAATGAAGGCCGACGTTAGACTCATTGACGTAAAGCCCTATTCGCGAACGACTTAGTAAAATGACGTAAACGGCGGAAAAAGACGACGCTGTCCCGACGCCATACTTACAGCATGGCATACGACGGACCTTCGTAAGCGTACCCCTCATATAGCAGGGGTAGGTTTACACTTACGGAAACGACGACGAGGCGGCGTAAAAACGTTCGGGAATCGGCGTATCTTTCTCATTTGCATAAGAAAATGAGAAATCGACGTAAGCGCCACCTAGCGGCCATAGAAGAATTACGTCTAAGATCCGACGGTGTAAGTGTTTTACACCTGTCGGATCTACGCCGTATCTATGCGTAAGTGATTCTAGGAATTGGACGCATAGATACCCGGGCCAAAAAACAGAGATACGACGGTGTATCTTGAGATACACCGTCGGATCTCTTTTGAGAATCTGGCCCATTGTTTTATTT
>CM056053.1:475079615-475084615 GCA_029574335.1 Rana kukunoris
TGTTGCACAACAATCTGTATGCCAACATGCCAGGCATGGGCGTCCGCTCATAGGAGTAAGGGGGGGCCAGTGACCCCCCCTGGAATCGGCAAGGGTCTGCCATGCTGGCATCTGTAGCTGTGCTGACTCTCTCTGTGTTTGTGCGAATTGGCTCCACAGCTGTTGCAAGATCAGGGTCACTGAGTTACAGAGCTCTTTACTGCCACCTCTGGCTGCTTCCTGTATGTGCACCCTCGTGTTTGCTTTGCTGCCTGTAATGTATTTTCAAAGGGACATGTGGAAACAGGACTTGGGAGAAGGAAGACCACCGTGACCTTACAAGTGGGGACTGTGAGTACAAGTTAAGGGGAAAGGCTTTATGGGATAAGGACTAAGCCCCTCCCCTTCATGACATTGTCAAAGAAGCGGAGCATAGGTGACCGTAAAATTATGCCCCCCCCTGGAAAAAGTTCAGCGGACGCCCATGATGCCAGGGGCATCGTCGCGCATAGCTATACTACTGACTTTAGATGAACAAAGAAGGATGAGGGCACGGAGGATGGCACTAAGGAGGGCACGGGAGATGTGTTTTTTTTTTTATTTTTTTATTTGCTTATATAAAATTTACAATTTAATCTAATCTAATACAATATTCTTATCTGATACAGGCCCCCCACTCTTCACGGGAGAGGATATATCACACACGCATAGACATCTTTGGCATGAGTGATTCTGAGGTGTCTCGCATCTTCAGATTCACCCCTCATGCCATCCTGGAATTACCACAACCTTGCAGGAGGACATCAGCAGCCCAACACATGGCACCACCCATGACACCCATGACAGCTACATATACAATCAGAGCCCCATCCCCACAGATTTCAAACAGAACATGTATGGGGACAGCTGGCTGGTTGGTGAGTGACATGGGAGTCAGGCATGACTATCCCCTCCCGTGATGCACACCTCACAAGTGGCACATGCATGACTAACATCCTCCTGTCTTTTCCCTTCAAGGTGACTCTGCATATGCACTGGTACCCCATCTCATGACCCCATCTCATGCCAGCTCACATTAGGCATCTTTGCACGTTAAACACACACATTAATCATGGCACAATGAGAATGCATGCATGCACACCACTGTGGTCCCTAGCACACACACCCCACATCCTCATCACATTGGATTGGCACCAGTCCACCATGCAGGACTTGTGAGCTGCAACGCCACGCCACGGCTCCAATTATGTCACTGTACATTCATACACCATTCACACGGACCTGGGGATCACTTCTCCACCACAAATGAGGGTGACACCCCTTTTCCCGCAGGAATATCACCCCCACATTCCAAAATCATACACAAACAGAACCAAAAAAATTAAATAAATGACGAGCAAAAATAAAAAATGCCCAGCAAAAATATAATTTAAACAAAATAACAACAAAGAAAACACATAAAAGACAAAAATCACTCTGCAAAACAGTCCCCAAATATCTCAAAGACACGTCACAAACAAACAAACAAAAGCACCTTGCTGTAGAGGGAGGGATACAAAGGGATGTACTTTTGCAAAGGAAGTGCGTTTGTGTGTGTCTATTTATGCTGTCTGCGTAGTTCATAAAGTTGCCCTAGTCCATTTCCAATTTCACTGATTGCGCCGCTCCCGAGTTGTGAGCATGCGCACATCGGAGCTGACCATGGTCTCCTTCAAGCGCGCATGCGCGAGCCGGCCGGCCCTTCATTTGCATGGGGTCACGGCTCATTTCAATGTAACACGCCCACGTCCCTCCCAATTTGTATTACTCCTCCTTACGCCTCTGAAAAAACGTTACGCATACGCAATTTCCTGCGCAAAAGCTACGAGAAATTGCGCAAGTCTAACGTAAAGGCGGTGCGCTACGCCGGTCCAATAATGCGCAGATGTACCTGAATCTGGGCCTCAGTATATATATATATATATATATATATATATATATATACACACACACACACACACATATATATAAAATATATATGTTATTCTGTGCAGTCAGTCCACACTGCATCAGTAAAGCTACAGTGCGCGGTGAGAAACCGAGGGCTTTCACACTGGAGCGGTGCGTTGGCAGGACGGTAAAAAAAATGCTGCATCTTTTAGGCGCTGTACGAGCGGTGAATACACTGCTCCTAAACTGCCCTTTTTTGCCCGCCAGCGGGGGGGTTAAAAGCAAAAACAACAGTAAAGCGCCGTATTATACAGGTATCTGCAAACCCCTCCCCCCCTGAAAGGTGCCAAATGTGACACCGGACGAAAGGGGGGAGGAGGGTTCTGAAAAGCGGAGGTTCCATTTTTGTGCGGACCTCCACTTTAAGTGGGAAAATATGGCGTGTCACTTGAGTGGGCTGCTGACAAGCATCCAAGATGGCGGCACCAAGCAGCTTTTTTTAAGGGCTATTTTTCTTTTTTACAGGTAAATCACATGAATAAAATACAATAAAATATACATTATAATGTTACGGGGAGATCGTTGCCGAGATGGAATGGGTCTGGTGACAGGGTCTCTGTAACAGAATGAAACACAACTCACCGTTTGCGAATACTCGGTGCCAGACTGCGTCATGGGAGGGGCGACGTCCAGACAGGGAGAGAAAAGAAACAAATAACAGCTATGAGTACAGAGCTGGGAGGATGAGTAAAGTCACATGTGTGCAATACAAGCGGAGACATAGAAATCGTAACAATCCCATCCCATTGCAAGAGAGCGGACCTATCTATAGTATGTACGTCTATCACCCGCCCACACCACACCAAGCTCATTATATTGAGGAAAGATCGTTTCCACTACAAGATCAATATCATATCCCTATTATGAACCATTCCATGGTGGTTCCCGGAAACACACCCAGTTGCATGCATGGACTTGTCATAGGCGATTTACACTTGTTGGCAACAGGGCCGCCATCAGGGGGGTACAGGCAGTACACCTGTAAGGGGCCCGGAGGTCCCCAGGGGCCCAGATGGCAACTCCCCTTTTTTCTTGTAAGGGATCCAGAGGTCCCCAGGGTCCTGGAGGTCACCAGGGTCCTGGATGGCAATCACCCTTTTTATTTATAAATTTAAATTTTTATTTTATTTCTTTATATAAAAAAAAAGAAATGAAATATATATATATATATATATATATATATATATATATATATATATATTATATATATATTTTATTATTATTACAGGGCTCAGAGATCCCCAGGGCCCCAGATGGCAACCCCCGTTTTTTTATTTTTATTTTATAAATTTCTATTTATTTTTTTTATATATTTTTTTATTTTTTTTAATATATATATATATATATATATATATATATATATATATATATATATATATATATATATATATATATATATATATATATATTTTTTTTTTTTATTAAAGGGCTCAGATGTCCCCAGGGCCCCGGATGGCACACCCCTTTTTTTATTTTATTTTTATAAATTTCAATTTTTTTTTTATATATATATTTTTATATATATATATATATATATATATATATATATATATATATATATATTATTAAAGGGCCTAGGAGGTCCCCAGGGTCCCGGATGGCAACCCCCTTTTTTGTATTTTTTTCATAAAAACAAATATATATATATTTTTTTTATATTTATTTAAGAGCCAAGAGTTACCCAAGGCCCCCGGATGGCAACCCCCCCCCCTCTGTTTTTTATAATTTTGTATATATTTTTCTTTGTTTTCTTTTTGTAAAGTGCCCCCCCCCCCCCCCCGAATCTCAATTCGCGGCAGGCAGCAGCAACACCCACCGGCCCCTCCCGATTCTCTGCTCCAGGGGGCCCATGCCTGAAGCTGTGTAAGGGGCCCCATAATTCCTGATGGCGGCCCTGGTTGGCAAACTTCAATGAACAGACGTCCACACAGAGCAGGCTCCATACTCACTGCTCCCAAAGGCTCGGTTCTCACAGGGAGGTTGCTTTTAATCTGCCACCTAGCGCCGCAAACTCAGTGACTGTGCCCGCAAGACGCGATGTCCCCCGGAGTCCCGCGATCGTGTCACGGAGCGGCAGAACGGGGAGAAGCCTATGTAAACAAGGCATATGCCTGTTCTGCCTTGTGACAAGACACTGATCTACTACTTCCTGTCATCGGGAGCAGGGATCAGTGACGTGTCACTCATAGCCACGCCCCCCACACACACAGTTAGAATCACTCCCTAGGACACAGTTAACCCCTTCCTCATCCCCTAGTGGTTAACCCCTTCCCTGCCAGTGTCATTTACACAGTAATCAGTGCATTTTTATAGCACTGATCGTTGTATTAAATACAATGGTCCCAAAATAGTGTCAAAAGTGTTCGATGCGTCTGCCGCAATGTCGCAGTAATGATAAAAAAAACGCAGATCGCCGCCATTGCTAGTAAAAAAAATAATAATAAAAATGCCATAAAACTATATCCTGTAACTTTTGCGCAAACCAATCAATAAACGCTTATTGCGATTTTTTTTTTACCAAAAATATGTAGAAGAATACGTATCGGCCTAATCTGAGGGAAAAATATTTTTTTTATAGATTTTTGGGGGATATATATATATATATATATATATATATATATATTTTTTTTTAAATTGTCGCTCTATTTGTGTTTATAGCACAAAAAAAAAAAAAACGCAGAGGTGATCAAATACCACCAAAAGAAAGCTCTATTTGTGGGGAAAAAAGGACATCAATTTTATTTGGGAGCCACGACCGCGCAATTGTCAGTTAAAGCGACGCAGTGCCGAATCACAAAAAGTGGCCCGGTCATTGAGCAGTCAAATGTTCCGGGTCCGAAGTGGGTATGGTTTTCTATGCGACAAGTTCACATGGGCAGTGATGTTAAAGGGGTTGTAAAGGTACAATTTGTTTTCCCTAAACAGCTTCCTTTCCCTTAGTGCAGTCCTCCTTCACTTACCTCATCCATACATTTTGCTTTTAAATGTCCTTATTTCTTCTGAGAAATCCTCACTTCCTGTTCTTCTGTCTG
>CM056053.1:475089615-475164615 GCA_029574335.1 Rana kukunoris
AGGCGTAGCGTAAAGAGCATACGCTACGCTGCCGGAAAGATACACCATTGTATCTGAATCCGGCCCTGTGTATCTTTCCTATGTATCCATCTATCTTTTCTATCTTTGTATGTATCTTTTCCATCTATCTTTGTATGTATGTATCTATCTATCTATCTATCTATCTATCTATCTATCTATCCGTATACATGACATTCTCTGTGTTCCTGATAATTCGATTGCAGAGAGGAAGCCGCCATAGAGAACTCCCTGCTATAAAGACATCAGTATGTCGGCCTCTCCCGGGGGGCCCCATCTGGCTCCTCTATACATTAATGTTCAGCTAGGAAAAAACTGCCGGTTGGGGAGGGTTGTGAATAAATTTGCATAAATTATTGACCCTCCCCCCCAGATCTCTCATACCTGACCCAATCTTGATGAGACCGTTGTGCTGGATGAAGATGGTGTCGTTGGTCAAATTGCCATGTATGATGACCGGGTCACAAGAGTGCAGGTAGCTGAAATAAGAAATGCGGCTCTCAGGTTTTTACAACAATCACTGCACACTCATCTCCTCTAATTATTTCACTTTTTTTTTTTTTTAAAACCGTCCAACATTTTTTGGAAATTGGCAGTTGACCCATGTCCTAGAATTATTAGTGATGATTTTTCCCCACAAATAGAGTTTTCTTTTGGTGGTATTTGATCACCTCTGCGTTTTTTTATTTTTTGTGCTATAAACAAAAAAAAGAGCGACAATTTTGAAAAAAAAAACAATATTTTAAACTTTTTGCTATAATAAATATCCCCAAAAAATATATAAAAAAACTAATTTATTCCTCAGTTTAGACCAATGTGTATTCTACATATTTTGGCAATAAGCGTATATTGATCGGTTTGCGCAAAAGTTATAGCGTCTACAAAATAGGGGGTAGTTTTATGGCATTTTTATTATTATTTATTTTTACTAGTAATGACGGCGATCAGAAATTTTTATCGTGACTGCGATATTACGGCGGACACATCATAAACTTTTGACCATTTTGGGACCATTGTCATTTATACAGCGATCAGTGCTATAAAAATGCACTGTTATGCACTGTTACTGTGTAAATGACACTGGCAGGGAAGGGGGTTAAATACTAGGGGGCGAGGAAGGGGTTAAGTGTGTCCTAAGGTGTGATTCTAACTGTGTGGGGGCTGGGCTACATGTGACACAACACTGATCACTGCTCCCGATGACAGGGAGCAGAAGATCAGTGTCCTGTTCTAGGCAGAACAGGGAAATGCCTTATTTACATAGGCACCTCTCCATTCTGCCACTCTGTGACACGATCGCGGGACACTGGCGAACATCAAGTCCATGGGTCCTGCAGGCACGGTCACGGAGCTGGTGGCAGGGGCGCCCGCACGGTGTCAAATTCAAAGCAATGTACAGGTACGTTGCTTTGCGCAGCCGTGCCATTCTGACGATTTATATGTACAGGCGGCTAACTGCATGTCACACTAACTGTCATACTGACACTAAATGCAGTGATCAGTAAATATATGATCACTGCAATCAGTGACACTGTGACAGGGGGTGGGGGGGGTGATTTCAAGGGGTTAATGTGCCTATGTGTGTGGTGCCAGTGTAGTGTTGTTGCGACTTACTGCGAGTCTTCTCTCCTCTCGGCGGTTTGAAAATTCCGCCGAGAGGAGAGCTGCATCACTTCCTCTGCCAGTGTTTACATTTTACAGGCAGAGGAAGTGACACGTCAGAGGCTCACGGGATTGGCTGGGAGCGATCACGAGGGGGCGGACAGAATCGAGCAGCCGCTCCCTCAGCACGGATCGCTCCCCAAGGTAAGCCGCCCGCCGCATGTAGCAGACGGGGTCCCGATCGGACCCCCGACCCGCTAGAAGGCAGGGACGTATATATACGCCCATCTGCCTGTACGTGCCATTCTGTGGACGTACATAGGCGTGCGGCGGGCATTAAGTGGTTAAAGGGGTGTTCCAGCCAAAAATTGTGTTTATTAAAAGTCAGCAGCTACAAAAAGTGTAGCTGCTGGTTTTTAATAAACACTCACTTACCTGCTCCTGCGTTCCAGGGACGTGCCGACCGGGGCTCCGCTCCTCTCCCCCCCTCCCCAGCCGGCGTCTCCATCCCGACTGTGGGCACCCAGCCGTGACAGCCTTCAGCTTCACGGCCGGGCACCCACTGCGCATGCGTGAGCCGCACTGAGCATGCGCGCGTGGCGCGGCTCGCCGCTGATTGGAGAGGCGATCACATGGGACCTCTCATGTGTCCCATGTGATCGCCTACAGGGAGGGGCTGGTGTAGGCGATTAAGGCTTAAGCCCCTCGGCGGAAGCAGGAAGTGGGACAGGAAGTCCCACTCCTACTGAAGCCCCCACTCCCCCCCCCCCAAAAAAAATTACATGCCAAATGTGGCATGTAAGGGGGAGGGGAGTGGATTAAACAAAAGTTATATTTTAGGGTGGAACTCCTCTTTAAGGAGAAATTTGCATAAAATCAGGCACCAATGTCTACGGCGCATGCACGGCATAGACAACGCGCAGGCGCACTGAGCGCGCCGTTGTCTTGAATGGAAATATGCCGGAAAGTGGCGGGATCGCGCGAATGCGCGGGAGCGACGTCATCGGCGCTCTTGCCAACCACAGCGCCGGAGCGGCAATACCCAGAAGTAACCTCCGGGAGAGATGGCTGCGGTTGGAGGGGAAGACGAGGGCGGCTTTGGGGGGCTTCGATCTAAGGTACAACCGCCTTAAATCTGACCTCCGGCCTTCCCTTCTTTAGTCTTGCACAGTTGTACCGGCTCCTCTCATTGACTAAAATTGTTTCCTTATGGTTTTACTGCACACTGTGAGCTTCTCAGAGCCCAGACTGTCCAGGACCCACCCCCAGCCTGTGATTGGACAGTGATAGTAGAAGTATTACAGTGATGAGCTCATCTCTTTGCCACGTTGCCCATCCCGTCCTATCGGCATGCTCCTTGTCACCACATGAACCGATTGGCTTCTTGTGCTGCTTTTTCCTCTCACACCCCAACCCCTTGCTGTCTGTCCCATCCACTCACAACTCGAGTCAGGAGGTGACAGAAACTCCGGCTGAAATCCAGAGAGTTCCCCGGTATGAGCACCACCAGCCCCCATTAAAACACATGGGTCACACACAGCCTTACCGCCATAACTCTCACCTGAGTGCCGACAGGATCTGGGTGCACCATCTCTTCCAGGCCTGGAAAACACATCACAGAGTCAGGACCTACCGAGGCCTTGCCCAAAATGCCGATGGTAAACAAAAGTGCCTAAAGCGTTACCGTGCGCTGTTTGGCACATATGATGTGCATTTACCCTCTTCAATACCGTCACACTTAAAATGACAATTGCGCGGTCATGCAACACTGTTCCCAAATTACATTCTTATCATTTTTTAACATAAATAGAGCTTTCTTTTGGTGGTATTTAGATACGGCAGTTTTTTTTTTCTTATGCTAAATTTAAGGAGTTGTAAAGGAAAAACATATTTTTGCCTAAAATGAATGTCTGCAAGGTAGACAGACAGAATAGTGTAATGATTCTGTTAAAAAAACGAGTAAATACCTATTAACCATTCGCAATCTCTTACGGCACCTTTAGTCATCTTTTTTTTGCGGACCGCCTGGTCCAGCCCATCCGTCGTTCCCGCGTCGACATATACGTAAGTCGTCCGCGTAAACGCCTCTACTCATGACGTAACGACGTGATTTCGCGCAATGCACGGCGGGAAATTTCTGAACGGAGCTTGCGCAGTCCGATCGCCGCGGGGACGCGCTTAATTTAAATGCATCACGGTATTTCGATTACGCGGCGAGAAATGTACGCCGCCGTAATGTACGGGCAAAAATCTACCAGTATTCGGTGTAGAGCGTAAAATACGGCAGCGTAGAGTATTTCGATTACACAGCGCAATATTAAGTGTATCTGAATCTGGCCCAATGCTGCAAGGTAGACAGACAGCTGTTAAAAAAACGAGTAAATACCTATTAACCACTTAAGGACCGCCTCCTCCACATATACGTCGGCAGAATGGCACGGCTGGGCAGATGTACGTACAGGTACGTCCTGTACTAGTACCCAGCCGTGGGCCACGGGCGCGCGCCCGCAGCACGCTCCGTGACCGGCGGCCCGATCGCTGCTGGAGTACCGCGATCGGTCCCCGGAGCTGAAGAGCTGTGTGTAAACACAGCTTCCCCGTGCTTCACTGCGGCTGCATCGATCGTGTGATCCTGTTATAGGGGGACACAATCGATGACGTCAGACCTACAGCCACACCCCCCTACAGTTGTAAACACACTTCAGGTCACACATATCCCCATCAGCGCCCCCTTGTGGTTAACTCCCAAACTGCAACTGTCATTTCCACAGTAAACAATGCAATTTAAATGCATTTTTTGCTGTGAAAATGACAATTGTCCAAAAAATTTGTCAAAATTGTCCGAAGTGTCCGCCATAATGTCGCAGTCACGAAAAAAAACGCTGATCGCCGCCATTAGTAGTAAAAAAATAAAGAATTTTGCGCAAACCAACCGATAAACGCTTATTGCGATTTTTTTTACCAAAAATATGTAGAAGAATAAGTATCGGCCTAAACTGAGGACATTTTTATTTTTTTTACATATTTTTGGGGGATATTTATTATGGCAAAAAGTAAAAAATATTAAATTTTTTTCAAAATTGTGGCTCTATTTTTGTTCATAGCGCAAAAAATAAAAAACCGCAGAGGTGATGAAATACCACCAAAAGAAAGATCTATTTGTGGGGAAAAAAAGGACGCCAATTTTGTTTGGGAGCCACGTCGCACGACCGCGCAATTGTCGGTTAAAGCGACGCAGTGCCGATTTGCAAAAAGGGTCCTGGTCCTTTAGTGGTTAAATTCCTTCATCTATATCACCTCCGGCGTTCTAGTTTCTGTTCTCTCATTCACTTCCTGGTTTGCGGCGTTCGTTCATGTAAGAACTACTTTTTCCAGTGTGAATTGAGGCACACCCAGTAATTCACACCTCCTTGAAGTCTCTAACACGGAGAGAGCGTCCTGCCGCACAGATGTAGTTCCCAGGAGGAACTGACCACCACAGTAAAGCCTCCCTTCACGGTGGCGAGTAACAATCAGACAAGCAGGAAGTGAACAGAACAGAGAAGAAATAGAGCAACTTCTGAGCAAAAACGATCAATGAGGAAGTGAAAAGAGGAATGTCTGCAGGGTAAAGGATGCTTATTATGAAAGAAAAAATTAAATAAAAATTTCCTTTTCTTATTTTTTTTTTGGAAAAAATAAAAATTGAAAATAATTGAAAAAAATAAAAATCACTTGTTTCTATTCTGCAAACAATCTTTCTTCAGAAAAATAGGTCACAATGTATTCTGCTACATTTCTTTAGTGAAAAGAACCCAAATCAGTGTATATTATTTAGGCCCCTTTTACACTGGGGCGGGAGGTGCGCTGACTGTATAGCAGCGCTATTTTTAGCGGCGCTATTCCGTCAGAATTGCTGCGGTATTCAGTCACTAGCGGAGCAGTTTTAACTAGCGGCTGAAAAAGGGTTAATACTGCTGGCACTGCGCCTCTGCGGCGGTATTACCGCGGTTTACCATTGCCGTCAATAGAAGGGACGGTGGAGGAGCGGTAAACACACCGCTCCTTCACCGCTCCAAAGATGCTGCTAGCAGGACTTTTGGAGCGGTCCTGCTAGCGCACTGCGTCAGTGCCCCTCAGGCTTCCACACAGACTGCAGGGCAGGAGTATTTCAGGCGGTATTTAGGCGCTATTTTTAGCGCTAAAACGCCTGAAAAACTCCTCAGTGTGAAAAAGGCCTTAGTCTGTAGGAAAGTTAGAGAGTCCACAAACTATGAGATATATATCTGAAAACTGATCAATCCTGATGTCCTCATTTCTTGAGGCACGAAAATGCCAGGAAAGTACAAATACCCCCAAATGACCCCTTTCTACAGTAGACAGTCCAAGGTATTTAGTAAGAGGCATGTTTTTTTTTTTTTAAAGTTGCAATTTTTTGTCACAAATTTTTGGAAAATTAAGAAATTGAATAAAACTTTTTTTTCACATGTACAGATGGGCTGTGAATGGCCATGTCTGTACCATGTGATCACTGTGACCAATCACAGAGCTCATCACAGTAGTTACCAGTGAAAGACCTGAATCAAAGCCATTCATTGTGTACAATTGTCATGTGATCTGCTGCGATTGGCCACAGGCCAGTATAGTAATCTGTCATTGCCTGGGTTCGGTGGACACATTGGGTGAAAGATCGAGCCTTGAGGCGATTTAGTTCGCATTTGAGGTGCTATATAAGTTTCTCACTCACTCAAAGTGAGGCCCGTCTGGCGTGCATGTGAGGTGTGTTCCTGGGAGGATCTGAATACCATTTTCATATGCGGGCGTGACTTACAGTAGGTGACCGCGATATTGTGTCAATCTCGCTCCCTTTCTCAGCGAGATTGACCACCTACGAGCCCCATCGCGGGAGCCAGCGCTGAGCTGGCTTGCCGCGATAGAGACAAAGCCGTCATAGAAGCGACGGGGATCCGACTTGGATTCCCGCCAATTCTACAAGTGGGCGGCGTTTGGTATGAATCCTGAGGGGGAACTCCCCGCTGGATTTTAAATAAAAATCCGGCATGGGTTCCCCCCTCAGGAGCATACCGGGCCCTTAGGTCTGGTATGGGTTGTAAAAAGACCCCCCTACGCCGAAAAAATGTCGGGAAGGGGCCTTGTCCTCATCAACATGAGGACAGGGTGCTCTGGGGTGGGGGGGCCGCAGTGTGCCCCCCTGGGTTATGGCAGAGGCTTGAATGCTGCTCATTTTGTGAGACAACACTAGCAAACCGAGGCAGGGAGTTCCCCCTCAGGATTCATAAAAGCCGCCCACGTAATAAAAATCCCTGTCGCTTCTAATTCTCGTATTGCAAAACGCTCGTTAGCCGCGTTACTCACAAATTCCGACGTTTTTCCACTGTAATCCAGTGCCCATTACAGCCTGAACACTGGGGAAGGTTACATGGGGTGTATGGGGGGGAGGGTGGGGGGGTCAGCTATGGGTGTCAGGGTCTCTCTCTCTCTCACCACAATGATCTCAGCAGGTCCTCCTGTGGGAGTAATGCTTCTGGTCCTGGGGTCAAGTTGCAGCCAGCACCCAGCCCTGCATCACGACTCCCTGGCACACCCTGCTTCCAAGAATCAGGTCTCCAGGAGTTGTAGTTTCCTCTGTGCTGCTCTGTTTTCCACCCACCGGGAGCTTGAGCATGGACTACAACTCCCGGAATGCAACAGCTAGTGGTGGGCCGCCGACCCAAATTCCTAGACCAGAATAAAAAAGAAAATGGTAGCGGGCAGATGCTGATAGCCATAAGTCAGGGCGGCCTGGGAGGCAATTTCCACCTTGCCCCCCGGCCCAGCCCTCCCCTGACTGTGCATATGCGTTAGCTTTTGCGCGTGACCTCGGCAGGGTGGGGAATAAAAATAAATAAAAAAATAATTCTTATTTATTTTACTATTTATTTTTACACTGTTCTTTTAAAAAAGAAATCGTGTCACTTGTATTCTTATTACAAGGAATGTAAACATCCCTTGTAATAGAAAGAAAAGCATGACAGGGATGACAGGTCCTCTTAGATATGAGATCTGGGGTCATAAAGGCCTCACATCTCATATTTACACTAAAATGCAATAAAAAGAAAAAACAAAAACAAATTAAATGTCTTTAAAAATAAAAAATACATTTCCCCATTAAGACCATTGGGTGGAAGTGATATTTGACGCCGCTTCCATCATCCAATGTAATGTAGCCGAGCGGGGGGCCATCTTTCCCTCACTCGATTTGGACGCGATTGTCTCCGCCGCTACCGACGGATCCGGTAAACGGCAGGGAGGGAGGTCCTCCTCTTCCACCCCCGATAAACAGTGATGTCGCGGCGAATCCGCCACAGGGACCACTTTTATCTTACAGAGGACCACCCACCGTTTCTGAAAATACTGGGTTATGGCAGAGGCTTGAATGCTGCTCATTTTGTGAGACAACACTAGCAAACCGAGGCAGGATTTAAAATAATAAAAATAATTCTCGTATTGCAAAACGCTCGTTAGCCGCGTTACTCACAATCCGACGTTCCACTGTAATATTTTCTACCAATAAATTTTTTTTTTATATATTCATTTATGATTTAGTTTAAACTTTTTCTGCTGCCTAAAAGCCCTTGGGAGGATTTTTTCTTGGCTCTAGGTCAGATAAATACATCCCATTTACCAGCCTCTTCCTTTCATGAATGAAAGCCCTTGGGAGGATTTTTTCTTGGCTCTAGGTCAGATAAATACATCCCATTTACCAGCCTCTTCCTTTCATGAATGAACACAATGAGTGATTGGTACAGATCACACACTGTGTTCTTTCGTAACTGAAGCCTAAAAAACAGTGTTTTTTTTTAGGGGGGGGCTATTAGGTTGGCTGTATGGGGCCCCTGTGGCTTCTAACAGCAGCCATGTATCCCTTTGCTCATAAGCCAATGAGCAAACCATTTGGCTGCAAATTAATAGTTAAGACGTGCAGACGTGGTGAGGAGGTTCTGGCATACAGTAGAAGAGGGATTTGCGGGAACACATTTCCCCCCCCCCCCTCAGGATCGCAGAGGACGGGAGGGATGCTCACCTTCGCATTCATTGTTTTATGATTCTTCTTAGTTTTCTTCAGAAACTGCCGGAGACTTCCAGATGAGACGTACTCTGTGATAAAGACTACCTGTGGGAGAGAAGAGAAAGTCCGCAATCAACGTCAATACATAAGACTGTCGGTGCCACTCGGGAGAGACTGTCGACAGGGGTGGACCGAACATTTGGGCACTGCCCGAGGGCCCCATGCCACTAGGGGGTCCCATCAGGGTTTGCCAGCCTCAGTAAAACCAGACCAGACAGTATGTAAAAATCTGTGTGTTTTTACATCTGTCCCTGAAATGTTCCCGCCTCCCCAGTACCTTCTCAGTGTATGTATGTATACTGTGTGTGTATGTATACTGTGTGTGTGTGTGTGTACTGTGTGTGTGTGTATACTGTGCATGTATACTATGTGTGTGTATACTGTGTGTGTGTGTATATGTGTATTCTGTGTGCATGTATATTGTGCATGTGTATACTGTGTGCGCGCGCGTGTGTGTGTGTGTATGTATACTGTGTGCGTGTATATTCTGTGTGTATGTCTACTGTGTGTGTATTCTGTGTGTATGTATACTGTGTATGTATACTGTGTGCATACTGTGTGCATGTATACTGTGTATGTATACTGTGTATGTATACTGTGTGTATGTATACTGTGTATGTATACTGTGTGTATGTATACTGTGTGTATGTATACTGTGTGTATGTATACTGTGCGTATGTATTCTCTGTGTGTGTATAGTGTGTGTCTATACTGTGCATGTATACTGTGTGCGCGCGTGTGTGTATGTATACTGTGTGCGTGAATGTATACTGTGTGTATGTATACTGTGTATGTATACTGTGTGTATGTATACTGTGTGTGTGTATATTCTGTGTGTATGTATACTGTGTGTGTGTGTATATTCTGTGTGTATGTATACTGTGTGTGTGTATATTCTGTGTGTATGTATACTGTGTGTATGTATACTGTGTATGTATACTGTGTGTATGTATACTGTGTGTGCATGTATACTGTGTGTGCATGTATACTGTGTGTGCATGTATACTGTGTGTGCATGTATACTGTGTGTGCATGTATACTGTGTGTCTGTGTGTGTATATTGTGCATGTATAGTGTGTGTGTATATTGTGTGTGTGTGTGTGTGTGTGTGTGTGTATACTGTGTGCATGTATACTGTGTGTGTATGTGTGTATATATTGTCCATGTATAGTGTGTGTGTGTATTCTGTGTGTATGTATGTATACACACACACACACACATCCTTATTACTTTCCTCAGTTTACTCCGGCGCTATACCGTCTGATTTGCTGCAAGTTGCGGCCGCTAGCGGTGCAGTATTAACCCCCGCTAGCGGCCGTGAAAGGGTTAATACCGCCCGCAATGCGCTCCTTCCCATTGTTTTCAATGGGAAGGAGCGGTGAAGAAGTGGTATACATGCCGCTCCTCTCACCGTTACAAAGATGCTGCTGACAGGAGATTTTTTTTTTTCCATTGAGGTTGCTTGGCAGGAGTTTTTCAGGCGGTATAGCAGCGCTGTACCGCCTGAAAAACTGCTCAATGTGAAAGGGGTCTAAGTGACACATCTTTTAAAAAAAAAAAACAGTGTAAAAATAAAAAGGTAAAATAAATAAATATATATATATATATTTTTTAAACGCGTCCCGTCCCGCCGAGCTCGGATGCAGAAGCGAACGCATACGTGAGCAGCGCCCGTATATGAACACGACGTTCAAACCACACATGTGAGGTATCGCCGCGATCATTGGAGCGAGAGCAATAATTCTAGCCCTAGACCTCCTCTGTAACTCAAAACATGCAACCTGTAGAATTTTTTTAAACGTCGCCTATGGAGATTTTTAAGGGTAAAAGCTTGTCGCCATTCCATGAGCGGGCGCAATTTTGAAGCGTGACATATTGGGTATCAATTTACTCGGCATAAACTTATCTTTCACAATATAAAAAACGAAAATTGGGCTAACTTTACTGTTGTGTTATTTTTTTGATAAAACAAAAGTGTATTTTTTTTCCAAAAAAGTGCGCTTGTAAGACCGCTGTGCAAATACGGTGTAACAGAAAGTATTGCAACGACGCCATTTTATTCTCTAGGGTGTAAGAAAAAAAAATATATAAAGATATAGGCCCAGATTCACAAAGCACTTACGCCGACGTATAGCACATTACGGCGACGTAAGTGCAAATGTGCGCCGACATATGTGTGCGCCAGACCCACAAACCAATATGCGCCTAAAAACAGGCTTCTCCCCCCCCGCCGTAGCTTGACGTATGTGGTATACGCCACGCTGACGCAGCGTTGGGAGCAATAGCTTGACTCTCCGCACTACGTTGGCGTGGCGTAGGGCGTTTGTGCTACGGCGGTGTAATGTGCGCCTTGCACTCTGCGAATCTGGGCCATAGACATCTATCTTTCTATAAAATCAATATATATATATATATATATATATATATATATATAAATATATATATATATAATGTTTGTGTGTATATATATATATATATATAATGTTTGAGTGTTCCAAGTAATTTTCTAGGGTCACATTTTCTTACCCGTGCGGAAGACTCCTTCACATCCAACCAGTATTTGTGGAACTTCACCACGTTGGGGTGATCAATGACCATCAGATTCTGGAACATGGTACGGATCTTGTCCTGCAAGGAGATGGGGGGAGGGGAAGCAGGAAGATCAAAGAGAACAACAAAAAAAGGAAAAAATAAAATAAAACAGCCAAAGTGCACATTTGTGTGTAAAGACAGTGAATGTATAAAAATTAAATATATTGGAAGATTTAAGGCGTGAGATTTTTCCCCAGAACATTTTCTAAAAACAAGTAAAATAACTGAACTGTCATAGGTGACTGAAAGAAACATTGTTCTCATGGCAATAAGGGGACGGGGAAATGGGGGACGGGGGCATCTCAGGCACTCATAGAGGTGAAGTTGGGGGTATGTTGGGTAGTCATGCAGGAGAGCTGGCTGTAGGGTCCCATATGCTCATGGAGGAGTTGGGGGTTCTCAGGTGTTCATGGGGGGGGGGGTTTAGGATGGGTCTTAGATGCTCATAGAGGAAGGGTGTATGTGAATACAGAAAAGGGGGAGGGCAATTATTCAGGTATAGTTTGGGGGTGTCAAAGGTGCTCATTAAGGTGAAGTTGGGGGTGTTAGTCATGCAGGGATTTTGGGGGGTAGGGTCTCAGGGTCTCAGATGTTCATGGAAGAGGAGCTGGCAGGGGGGGGGGGGGGGTTCTGGTGCTCATGGAGGAGGGTTGAGGGTAGGGTTTTTGGAGTTCATGAAAGAGGAGGTGGGAGGTCTCAGATACTCATGGAGAAGGAGTTAGGGGGTCTCAGGTACACATGAAGGAGTTGGGTTGGGTTAGTAGGGTTATGGGGTGTCAAAGGTGCTCATAAAGGTGAAGTTGGGGGTGTTAGTCATGCAGGGATTTTGAAGGGTAGGGTCTCAGATGCTCATGGAGGAGAAGCTGGTGGGGGGGGGGGGGGTCTGGTGCTTATGGAGGAGGGTTGAGGGAAGGGTCTTTGGTGTTCATGAAAGAGGAGGTGGGAAGTCTCAGGATACTCATGGAGAAGGAGTTACGGGATCTCAGGTACACATGAAGGAGTTGGGTAGGATTGGTCGGGTTTGGGGGAGGGACAAAGGTGCTCATGGAGGTAAAGTTGTGGGTGTGTCAGTCATGCAGTGTTGGGGGGTGGGGTCTCATATGTTAATGGAGGAAATGTTGGGGGTTACTGCTAGTTACGCAGGAGAGTTGGGAGAAGGGCTTCATATAACTTATGGAGAAGGATTTGTGGGGTCTTGGATAAACATGGAGTTAGGGGGTCTAAAGCAGTGGTCATCAACCCTGTCATCAGGGCCCACTAACAGGCCAGGTTTGCAAGATAACTGAAATACATCACAGGTGATATAATTTGCTGCTCAGTGATTGCAGTATTCTAGTCTGCATCTCCCCAGGGTAATACATAAAACCTGGCCTGTTAGTGGGTCCTGAGGACAGGGTTGATGACCACTGGTCTAAAGTACTTAGTGTCAGGACTGGGCTCAGCCCTTCCTTCTCTGTGCTGGCAGCTCAGCTGTCAGCTAATTGCCAGCTCCCATCTCTCCACAGTGATCCACCTGTTGATGATCCTGCTCGTCAGCTCTGCCTACTTAAAGCCTTCCAGTTAATTTGCTCTCTGCCTTCGCCCGTGTTAACATGACAAGAGACTTTCTCCTGCATTCCTGTTGAAGACCTGCTTGACTGACGCTCCTCTGGCTCCAGATCCTGCTTGCTGTGCTACTATCTTTATCGCTGGCTCTTGGACATTGGCTTGGCCAACTACCCGATTCGGTGCCTGAACTCTGGCTATGTTTTGACTATGCTTACTTACCCTGTTTACCTTTTTATTTTTATTATTAAACAAGTGTGATTCAACTGTACTTCTGTCTCGGTCTGATTCATGGTTTCTGACACTCATGAAGGAGTTGGGTTGAGTCAGTTTGGAGTAAATGCTATGGGTACTCCCATAAATTGGGTTGCACAGTTCCAGACTGGTTGGGGTGAAGGTTATAGACCCTCCCGTAATTTGGGGTGTCCTAGTCTACAGTAGACTGTTTATGGTAAAGGTTCTGGACCCTTCTATAATTTAAACAGTTCTAGACTATGGTTGATAAATGCAATAGACCCTCCCGCAATTTGGGGTGCACTGTTCTAGATTGGTTGGGTGAAGTTTCTGGACTTTCCTGTAATTTCGAGTGCACAGTTCTATACTGTTTTGGGTAAAGGCTATGGACCTTCCTGCAATTTGAGGTGCACAGTTGTAAACTGGTTAGGGTGAAGGTTCTGGACCCTCCTGCAATTTGGGGTGCACGATTCTAGACAGTTTGGGGTAAAGGCAATGGATCCTCCCATAAATTGGGTTGCACAGTTCTAGACTGCGGTGAAAGGCATGGATCTTTCTGTAATTTGGGGTGTACAGTTCTAGACCATTTGGGGTGAAGGTTCTGGACCCACCTGTAATTTGGAGTGCACAGTTCTAGACTGTTTTAGGTAAAGGCTATAGACCTTTCTGCAATTTGGGGTGCGCAGTTCTAGATTAGTTGGGGTGAAGCGTTTGGACCCTCCTGTATTTTGGAGGGCACAGTTCTAGAAAGTTTGGGGTAAAGGCAATAGATCCTCCCTCAAATTTGGTTGCACAGTTCTTGACCGTTTGGGATGAAAGACATGGGCATTCCTGTAATTTGGGTGTACTGTTCTAGACCATTTGGGGTGAAGGTTCTGGACCCTCCTATAATTTGGAATGTACAGTTGTAGACTGTTTTGGGTAAAGGCTATGGACCCTCCTGCAATTTGGGGTGCACAATTCTAGACTGTTTGGGGTGCACAATTCTAGACTGTTTGGGGTAAAGACAATGGATCCTCCCATGAATTGTATTGCACAGTTCTAAACTGTTTGGGGTGAAAGGCATGGACCTTCCTTTAATTTGGGGTGTACAGTTCTAGACCATTTGGGGTGAAGGTTCTGGACCCTCCTGTAATTTGAAGTGCACAGTTCTAGACTGTTTTAAGTAAAGGCTATGAACCCTTCTGCAATTTGGGGTGCACAGTTGCAGACTGGTTGGAGTGAAGATTCTGGACTCTGGATTCTGGAATTCAGATCAGTGTTTCTCAACTCCAGTCCTCGAGGCGCCCCAACAGGTCATGTTTTCAGGCTTTCCATTATTTTGCACAGGTGATTTGATCAGTTTCACTGCCTTAGTAATTACCACAGCTATTTCATCTGATGGAAATCCTGAAAACAGGACCTGTTGGGGAACCTTGAGGACTGGAGTTGAGAAACACTGATTTCGATTGCACAGTTCTAGACTGCTTTGGGTAAGGTCTACGGACTCTTCTGCAATTTGGGGTGCACAGTTCTGGACCCTTTACAGGTGCTCTTACCTCTTGAGTCTTGAAGACTTTTTTATCTGTGAAATGCAGCTCATTCCAGACCACCTCCACCCCCTCCTCCGTGTCCATCGCCAGGTAGGTGCACTCTATGCCCGCCATGTTCCCCTGATTCACCTGCAGACAACAAACAAACAAACAAGGGTAAGTATAGGTGCAGATCACATGGCTCTTTGCACGGCTGTAAAATGGAAAGTCATCAGGACCTTCTCTAATCAATAAACGTCTATATTTTATTATTTATCCTTTAATAAATTCTAAATTGTCTAAAAATCCAAGGATTTAAAGCCCCCATAATCCTGCATTACACCAAATCCTTTTAAAGCAGCTACTTCGTTCAATAACCGCAAAGCTCAGATCTCATTCCAAAATTTTCATCCACATGCCGTACACAAGGACTTATCCCATTTCCAAGTCTCACGTGCTTGGGGGTCACGGACTCAGCTGACGAGTGTAAATCCTCCAACAAAAACACCCAAACGGGGTCTCTGGGAATTATCAGAGAGGATGTGAAGGGAGGTGTACATTCTATGCGGTGAGAAGTACAGTACTGTATTGCACTCATGTATGACGACTAAGGGATGAGCTCCGCGTTCGATCCGAACGTATGTTCGTCTCGAACATCGTCTGTTCGTACGTTCATCGAAATTCGAACAAAGCGGGTCGTACGCGCCAAATTCGAGTGGTGCGTCACGGCCCATAATTCACTGCGGCGTTGTGGCCAAGCATGCACTATGACCCGCATGCTTTGGCCAATCACAGCGCGCAAAAAACAGAGAGCCATAATTGGCCAAAGCCAGGGTGGCTTTGGCCAATTATGGCTCAGGGGGTTTAGTACATGCCCCACACTATAAAAGGCTGCCTGCAGGTCGGCCTCGTGTAGTGTGTTGTGCCGTTGTTAAAGAGATCAGTCCTATAGAGAGAGAGAGAGAGAGAGAGAGAGAGAGAGAGAGAGAGAGAGAGAGAGAAAGAGACAGTGGGCCGGATTCTGATACATTTGCGTATCTTTCCGGTGGCGTAGCGTTTTGTCTTTACGCTACGCCCCTGCAAATATTATGGGCAATGCCTTATTCAAAAAGCACTTGCTCCATAATATGCGGCGGCGTAGCGTAAAGTGCCCGGCGTAAGGCCGCGCAATTCAAATGTCTGAAGTGGGGGCTTGATTCATGTAAATTAATCATGACCCCACATAATTGACGTATTTTTTGGACGGCGCAGTCGCCGTCCGTGGACATTCCCAGTGTGCATGCGCAAAATCATGTCGCTTTTTCTCAATGTAAACGACGTGAACGTAACCAACGTAGAGCCCCATTCCCGAACGATTTACGCAAACGACATAACCGACGTTCAATTCGACGCTGTCCCGACGTCCATACTTAACATTGGCTACGCCTCCTATAGCAGGGGTAACCTTACACCGCTCGAACGCTTACGCAAACGACGTAAAAATACGACGCGCCGCCGCAAGTACACTTCTGAATCGGCGTTAATAGCTCATTTGCATATTTTACGCGAAAAACAACGCAAATAAGATACGACGGTGTAAGTGAATTACACCACTTGTATCTTAGAAGAAAGTCGGCGTATCTTCTTTTCTGAATAGCAAAAAAAGATACGCCGGCTGTTCTTAGTATTTACGCAGCGTATCTCTAGATACGCTGACGTAAATGCTTTCTGAATCTGGCCCAGATACTAGATAGAGCAGGCTAGTCAGTTTAGCTTCAATTACAGTGTGTAGAGGATATATATACATCCCTAGGAGTTGTACATATATTTATACACTGTATAGCTTAGGTAGATCACTTCTTCCTAATTTACTGGCAGGCAGGTGATTGTGCTATTTAAAGATGTTATCACAGGTATAGACACCCAGCAGGTACAATATTTAAAGCTGAAGCTGAAATTTCGCCTGGGCAGGAAGGGGGGTATATGTGCCCAGTAAGCGAGTGGTTAAAGAGAACTTCAGATTCAAAAAAGATTGAGATTACTTTTTATACGACATTAAAAACCTGTTAAAACTTCTATAAGAGAGTTTAATGATCGGTTAACATCTTTTTACTTTGTTTTGAAATCTAATTGGACACTCCCAGCTGTCACAAATAATCCCTGTAATTTGTGTATTATATTTACTTCCTATAATCGTCAGCTTCCATCTAGTGGCCATATTTCTGCATTTTCCTGATTGAAGGATTTCAGGAAAATACAGCATTATGGCCACTAGAGCTGAAGATCGGAGAAAGAAAATTACAGGATTATTCATGATGACTGTTCAAATGGTTGAGATATTTGTATAGGAATTTTTATATATAGATAAACTCCTTATAATGTTTTCTCTCCAGTAAATAAGTGTTTCTTTCACATCCTGAGAGAGTGACAGACGTCTGTTCAGTTGTCTTTAAAAATATTCTGTGAACTTATAGACAAGTCAGTGCTGCACTACTTCAGGGAAGGAAAGAGATAGGAAAGATGGATGGAAGGATGAGCAGAAGGACAGACAGCAAAAAGGCGAGAGGACAGATGGCCGGAAGGAAGGAATGAAAAAGAAGGGAAAAGAGGAAGGAGAAAAGAAGGAAATAGAAAGGAAGGACAGGGGGAAGGACGGAAAGAAGGAAAGCAAAAAGGAAGTAGGAAGGAAGGACAGAAAGAAGGATGGAAGGAAAGCAAAAAGGAAGTAGGAAGGAAGGACAGAAAGAAGGATGGAAGGAAAGCAAAAAGGAAGTAGGAAGGAAGGACAGAAAGAAGGATGGAAGGAAAGCAAAAAGGAAGTAGGAAGGAAGGACAGAAAGAAGGATGGAAAGAAATAAGGGAGGAAGGATGGAAAGAGAAAGGAATGAAATATAAAGCAAGGACAAAAAGAAGAATGGAAGGAAAGAAAAAAAGATGGAGGAAGGACAGAAAGAAGGTTGGAAAGAAAGAAGAAAGGAAGGAGGGAGGAAGGACAGAAAGAAGAAGTACAGAAAGAAGGATGGAAGGAAAGAAAAAAGTAAGTAGGAAGGAAGGACAGAAAGAAGGATGGGAAGAAAGAAGGAAGGAAGGATGGGAGGAAGGATGGATGGATGGAGAAAGGAAGGAAATAGAAAGGAAGGACAGAAAGAAGGAAAGAAAAAAGGAAGGAGGAAGGAAGGAAGGACAGAAAGAAGGAAAGAAAAAAAAGGAAGTAGGAAGGAAGGGTGGAAAGAAGGAAGGGTGGATGGAAGGAGAAAGGAAGGGAGGAAATAGAAAGCAAGGACTGAAAGAAGGATGAAAGCAAAGAAAAAAGGAAGGAAGGACAGAAAGAAGGATGGAAAGAAGGATGGAAAGAAGGATGGAGGAAAAAAGGAAGGAAATAGAAAGGAAGGACAGAAAGCTCGATAGAAGTATGAAAGGAAGGAAGGAGAAGGGAAAGAAGAAATAAGATAGGAAGGATAGAAAAAGAAAGGAAGGAAATAAAAAGTAAGGATGAAGAGAAGGATAAAAGGAAGAAAGGATAAAAATAAAGAAAGGAAGGAAGGAGAAATAAATCTCTATATATTTATACACCTGCATCCCATACATATATTTTATCCTTACAGGACGGAGATGAAAAAGGAAGGAAGGAAGGACAGAGGGAGAAAGGATGGAAAAAGAAAAAAAACGATGATATTGAAAGAAAGGACTGAAAGAAGCAAGGACGGAAAGAGAAAGCTAGGAAGAAAGAAGAAAGGATGGAAAAAAAGGAAGGAAGGAAGGAAGGAAGGAAGGAAGGAAGGAAGGAAGGAAGGAAGGAAGGAAGGAAGGAAGGAAAAGAAAGAAAAAAGAAAGGAAAAAAGGAAGGAGAAATGAAAGGTAAAGAAAGAGAAATGAAAGGGAAAGAGAGAGAAAGGAAAGAGAAGGAGGGAGAAAGGGAAGGAAAGAAGGTTGTGTCCTTATATTGTAGATTAATATATATATATATATATATAATAGATAGATCGAAATTGTAAATAGTTATAATAGACAGAAAAATCATCAGCTAATGTGATTTCTACTGAAGACATGTTGGAGGAAACAGGAAGCGATGGGATTTGGGTTGGGCGCTTCCAGCGGGTTTCCTGGGATTCACAAAGTTTACAAATCGACAAATTTTGAAGGAAAAATTCTCAGGTTCACCATCAGGGATAAGAAGAACCTATAATGCAGTGTATAACCCTTTGCTCCTGGTCAGGTGACTCACAAGCACCAATAATCTGAAGGAACAGCAGCCATGTTGTCAGCGCATGTTGAAACTATTAGCATAGATGTCAGAATTTCTGGGACAGTCCCACATCTAGATGCCGAGTGGGCGATTCCTTTGAAATTATGAGCGGTACTATCTGTAAAGTTGGCACAATCTGGGTTTGGCTGCCCTGGAGGTGGGCGTTGGTGGTCGTGTCCTGGGCACTGGGTGGAACATGTTTGCAAGTATGCCTATTAGCCTCGAATTATAGAAAAGAATAACAATCGTCCACCCCAATAAACTTCAATGGGATTTGCTGCAACACTAAACCCAAATAGATTTGCTCATCCCTAGTTATAGGACATACTGTCGATTACGGCACATTGTAGGAGGTGTATATATATATAAAATAATTGTGTGTGAACTTGTCATCTTCATCATAATTTAATATGTTTTTTTCCTAAGAATGTCAGCGCCATCTAGTGGCAAAAATGCTGTATTTTTACTGATTGAGGTATTATAGGAAGAAAATAGCATTGTTGCCACTAGATGGCGCTGCCAAAATTAATCATGCATAGACCCCCTAAATGTCTACAAGTGACATGCTACTAGACTGCGGCAATTACTGCGTTCGCAATTATCGATCGCAGCACCTATTGGACTTTTGACCTGATTTGAACGTCCCAGAGTACACAGGCTGAGGAGTTATGTTATCTGATTATATATCTTATCTTATATCAATATTTAGCTACAAATGAGGGCAATAAATTATTTTCTGGGTAACAGACCTGTAAGTGTGGACGCCTTTCGTGTTATGAACCCATCAAGTACTGATAAGGACAGTTCACTCAGTTTAGGAGAGATAAGGCTAAAGAGCAGTAGCGGTCGCTCCATTAGGGGCTCACGGGCGCCGCCACCCTAATCCATGTGCCCGGGCCCCTAATCTACAAGCACGGTGCTGGATGCATGGATTTCAATGTTTTTTTTGGAGCACATGATTAGAACTTGAGGCTCTAACTGGCTTCAAAAAAGGGTGGGCTCAGGGCGCAGAGCCCTGCGCCCTGAGCCCACCCAGTTGTGTCACAAAAGCAAATTATTATTTGCTATGGTCTTCCTGCCTCTCCTCCTGGCCAGTCAGGAACTGAGGAGCGACAGAGGGGGAAGTTGGTGAGTAGTTTGCAGATCGACCAAGCAACGGGGGGGGGGTTGGATTTTGAATGATGGGCCGAGCGAACGGGGGTGGGGTTGGTTTTAAATGACGGACCCGCCAAACAAAGGGGGTAGATTGTTTCATTTGGCACCCCCCAAAAAATGGAGGGTGTCCATTAACCACCTATGCTGGTAGGTTAATGGACTTCTTTCCAAAAATTGGACCTAATGTGCAAGTACTGCATGTGAGATAAGCCCCCCCCCCCCCAATCCATACCAGATCCCTCTCCCCACCTTCCCCCCCCCCCGGGAAATGTTTGTAAAAACATTTTTTTTAACCACTTAAGACCTGGACCAATATGCAGGTTAAGGACCTTGCCCCTTTTTGCAATTCGGCACTGCGTCGCTTTAACTGACAATTGCGCGGTCGTGCGACGTGGCTCCCAAACAAAATTGGCGTCCTTTTTTCCCCACAAATAGAGCTTTCTTTTGGTGGTATTTGATTACCTCTGCGGTTTTTATTTTTTGCGCTATAAACGAAAGTAGAGCGAACAATTTTGAAAAAAAATGCAATATTTTTTACTTTTTGCTATAATAAATATCCCCAGAAAATATATATATATAAAAAAAAAACGTTTTTTTTCCCTCAGTTTAGGCCGATACGTATTCTTCTACCTATTTTTGTTAAAAAAATCGCAATAAGTGTTTAACGATTGGTTTGCCCAAAATTTGTAGCGTTTACAAAATAGGGTATAGTTTTATGGCATTTTTATTAATATTTTTTTTTTTACTACTAATGGCAGCGATCAGCGTTTTTTTTTTCGTGACTGCGACATTATGGCGGACACATCGGACAATTCTGACACATTTTTGGGACCATTGTCATTTTCACAACGAAAAGCGCTATAAAAATGCACTGATTACTGTGAAAATGACGATTGCAGTTTAGGAGTTAACCACTAGGGGGCGCTGTAGGGGGTTAAGTGTGACCTCATATGTGTTTTTAACTGTAGGGTGGCGGGGCTGGACGTGTGACATCATTGATGGTTTTTCCCTATATCAGGGAACAGACGATCACTGACACTGCCACTGTGAAGAACGGGGAAGGTGTGTTTACACTCACCTCTCCCCGTTCTTCAGCTCCTGTGATCGCGGGACACCGGCGGCGATCAGGTCCACGGGTCCCGCGGCCATTGTTACGGAGCTTCGGACCGGGTGCGTGCTCCAGCGGTGCGCATGTGCGACCCACGATTCCAGATTCCAATAAGTCCCCCCGCCCAAGAGACCCCCACAACCACCGTCCAGGGTTGTGGGGAAGAGTCCTTTGTCCCCATTAACATAGGGACATGTTGTGCTTTGTGCCTGCCCCAAAGCACATCCCTCATGTGGCCCCCCTTTTCGTGGCCTGCAGGGCTGCATGCTCGAATAAGGGTCTACTACTGATTATGGAGTGGAGCCCCACGCCGTTTAACCACTTAAGGATCGCCTCCTGCACATATACGTTGGCAGAATGGCACGGCTGGGCACATCCACGTACATGTACATCGCCTTTAAGAGCCCAGCCATTCTGCCAACGTATATGTGCAGGAGGCGGCCCTTAAGTGGTTAAACGGCGTGGGGCTCCCCCCCCATAATCAGTAGTAGACCCTTATTCGAGCATGCAGCCCTGCAGGCCACGAAAAAGGGGGGTGGGACAAGTGAGCGCCCCCCTCTGAACCATAACTGGCCACATGAGGGGGGTGCTTTGGGGCAGACACAAAGCACATTGTCCATATGTTAATGGGGACAAAGGACTCTTCCCCACAACCCTGGACGGTGGTTGTGGGGGGTCTCTTGGGCAGGGGGACTTATTGGAATCTGGAAGCTCTCTTTAACAAAGGGGGCCCCCAGAACCCGCCCCCCCCCATGTGTATGCGTATGGCCTACCCCCCCAAAAAAGTGTATTATCGAATGACTTTGATCATTTGTTCAATACGGATGTGTCAAAAATCTGAATGAAACAAACAAGATTTCCTTTCATTCGTTAATGTTTAATTCGGATTTGTTGAAATACGTTACTGTTGTATTCGGAAATTCGGATGCATCAAAATTTCTAAATGAGGAAAATGATGTCTGAATTTTATGTCTAGTGTGCAAATTGTTTGGAGCGGAGGGGGGAGGGGAAGGGAGAAGTTGCAACTGTATGTGTCCGTAAAGCTTTGCACTGACATCAATGGCCGGTACAGACTTCCCAGGATAAAAATAGACAGAGAGAGACTCCCAGGCCGGAGAGTCGGAGAGCCGACAACTGGAGCAGAAGACAAACACCCCGGGAAACGTGTCAGAAATATGCGTGCCAAGAGGGATCAGACTGTACACGTTGGAAGTACTCGCCGCAGGAGAATTATAGCGATACGGGAAAGTGACAAACCAATGCCGCATACACACGATCGCAATTTCCGATGAAAAAAATTCCTAATCCGATATTCTGACTTTTTTCCGTCGGAGTTTAGAAATAGAACATGTTTTATTTTTTTTGCGCTGGCGATTCCGATCGTCTGTGCGTGGAACTCCGACGGAGGAAAAAAAACACGCATGCTCAGAATCAAGTCAGCGCATGCTCGGAAGCATTGAACTTACATTTTTCTCGGCTCGTCGTAGTGTTTTATGTCTGACAGACGCTAGTGTGTATGCAAGACAGCTTGAACGGAATTCCGACGGAAAATTCCATCGGATTTTTACCCCATCGGAAATCCCAATCGTGTGTACAAGGCATAAGGCTCCAAATCACATCTAAGCTCTATGTGAACATGTGGTGACGGATGCGCAAAGGATCCACGTTGTGCTGGCGGTCGCCAATCATTGTTAAAGGGGTTGTAAAGGTAATTTTTTTCCCCTAAATATCTTCCTTTACCTTAGTACCTTTATCCTCACTTACCTCATCCTTCCATTTTTGCTTTTAAATGTCCTTATTTCTTCTGAGAAATCCTCACTTCCTGTTCTTCTGTCTGTAACTCCACACCGTAATGCGAGCCTCTCTCCCTGGTGTGGAGTGTCGTGCTCGCCCCCTCCCTTGGACTACAGGAGAGTCAGGACACCCACTAACACACAGCTCCTTTCTCTATCTGCAACGTAGGGAGCAAGAAAACAAAGTCCACGGCATTCAGAGCCCCCCTGTGAGCTCCCCCCCCCAACCCAACTGCTGGCTTTCCTTCTTCTACCCTGCCGCTGGCTCCTGCAGTGATCATTTCAGGATGGAGAGAGCTCAGGAAGTAATTTCTGACCCCTTCCATTTCTGACCAAACACAGTAAGTGATCGGTACCAACAACTCACTGTGTTCATTCATAACTGAAGCGTAGTAAACTGTGTTTACTGTGCTTCAGCTTGTGAATGAACAGGGATGCTGTGCAAATCTCTTTTAGTTTATTGATTGGGTGTAGCTGAGGCTGCAGAGATGGAGATTGAGGACTGTGTATTCAATCTACGTTCCTTGTCTCAAGAGTGAGACATCAAGGGTCTGTTTAGATCTATCCCTGATATTTCAACAAAGACCCCAAAAAAGGGCTGCTAAAAAAATTATAAAAAATGTATATGTAAAAAACAAATACAAAAAAAATAGGTGATATAAATATAAATGGTGAAAAAAAAACTGCCCTACTGACACCAACTTTTGCCCTATCGCCACCACCCACTGCCCTACTTAACACCGCCCACTGCCCTACCAAACAATGCCCACTGCCCTACCGACACCGTCCACTGCCCTAACGACAACGTCCACTGCCCTAACGACAACGTCCACTGCCCTAACGACAACGTCCACTGCCCTAACGACACCGTCGACTGCCCCAACGACACCGTCCACTGCCCCAACGACACCGTCCACTGCCCCAACGACACCGTCCACTGCCCCAACGACACCGTCCACTGCCCTAACGACACCGTCCACTGCCCTAACGACACCGTCCACTGCCCTAACGACACCGCCCACTGCCCTACCGACAAGGTCCACTGCCCTACTGACAAGGTCCACTGCCCTACTGACACCGTTCCCTATAAACAAAAAGAAGGGGGGCTTAATGAGCTACACCACTGTACAAATGTGTAGGGGGGAAATTGCTTCCAGTTAAACCCCCAGCTAGGACACCCGTCTATGCTCAATTAAGAACTATTGACTCCTCTGATCTCTAAACTACGGCCCTCCAACTGTTGCGGAACTGCGTGTCCCATAAGGCATTGTAAAACTCTGACATTCACAGACATGACTAGGCACGATGGGAATTGTAGTTCCTGAACAACTGGAGGGCCGTAGTTTGGAGACCCCCACTCTAGACTGTAAGCAGCATACAATAAAAAAGGAAGAAGAACTCCTCAAGAGACTCATCAATGAGTAAGTGGGTTTAAGAAAAAGTACAGATTGCTTTATTACATAATCATACATAAAAGCACAATTACCTTCACCATTTCATAGTAAAAAATGTACAACATTGTCAGTAACAGACTTCCAACCAGCCTGCTCAAGCCTTCATGCTCACACACACACACACATCAGGTATCCAATAATGGAAATATCACTGGCAGATGAAAAATTACCGCCGGTGCCAGGTTTAGTTTGGCACTAGGACAGTGAACCTGTCAATTTAGTGAAAAGACAGTCCAGGAATTGGAGATGTAGTTACTCAGCAACTATGGGGAAGTGTGTGTGTGATAAAGAAAGGACATGGCAGTAAAAATTACTGGGTTAGATCCTCGGCCAGCCTCGCTCTGAAGAAACTAGCTTGACTAGTGAAACATGTTAGTGTGACATTATCCAGAGAGGTTGTGATGCTTTGATTCAGACTACGGCCACTTGACTTGCCTTATATGCTCCAACTACCAAGCAGGTTTATGAACTGTGTGGAAGGGGTGACTGGCATGCTGTGGAGACAGATCCCGGAGTTAACTGGTGGATCCTTGGGTGCCATTGTGAACTTGTGAGATGTATTGTACTATCTACCTGTACCTGCTTAAATCCAACATCACCCCGTCTCCCAGTGACAAATTCAGTGGCGGCTGGTGCTCCAAATTTTTTGGGAGGGCGCAAACAAACTGGAAAAAAACCCATCAAGCGCAACCACTGTGCCCATGAATTGCCGCCACTGTACCATCAAACGCAGCTACTGTACCAATCAATTGCTGCCAGTGTGCCCAACAATGTCCACCACTGTGCCCATCAATTGCCGCCAGTGTGCCCAACAATGTCCACCACTGTGCCCATCAATTGCCGCCAGTGTGCCCCATCAATTGCTGCCAGTGTGCTCATCAATTTCCGCTACTGTGCCCATCAATTGCTGCCAGTGTGCCCATCAATTGCCACCACTGTGCCCATCAATTGCCACCACTGTGCCCATCAATTGCCGCCACTGTGCCCATAAATTGCCGCCAGTGTGCCCATCAATTGCCGCCAGTGTGCCCATCAATTGACGCCAGTGTGCCCCATCAATTGACGCCAGTGTGCCCCTTCGCCCAGCACTTACCTGGCTCGGCGTTGTCCTCCACGCTCCGAGTCCTCCATGTCCTCTTCCCTTCCTCTTCTATGATTGGACACCAGATAGGCGTCCAATCACAGCACCTGTCGCTTCAGCCAATCGGGTGACAGGGTAACCAGACCCGAGCACCCAATTGGCTGAGAGGCGGGTCAGTGTTAGGGAAGCGAATAAATCTCTTCCCTAACCCAACACTGTGTAAACAGCGAACACACAGCATTGCGCCTGTTGTTTACCAATTTGGAAGCCTATTAGAGCCCACGGCTCTAATCAGGACGCCTATTAGAGCCGACGGCTCTAATCAGGTGGTTCCAAAAAAAAAACCGCCGCTGTAATTCAGATGCATGGCACCTGACAAGGGGCCAGACACCTGAATAGGGGGCGGCAGCGGCGACAATAGATAGATTCATACAATGTATGAATCTATCTATGGTGATAGACAGGTGCAGGAGAGAGGGGGCGGCGCTCCTGTGCCCTCTATGGACGCACCACCACTGGACACATTACTTCCATCTGCAGAAATCCACTGCCTGTCTGCTTTGATATGTACCAGCTTGACTTTTTATCTATTTCGCACCGAGTTTGCTGCCTTCAATGTGATCTACATTGGAATCTGGCCGAGGACCTAACAATATGGGGTATTTATTAAAATGTAAAAAAAAAATCACATTTGAGAAGATAAAACAGCACTTTGGTACATGTATAATGGCAGCAGCGGAGCCCGCCCGGACGCGTTTCGTCTAATGAGACATCATCTGGGGTGAATTTGTTATGGAATTACACTATGTGGCATTTTGTTCTCCTTCCTAATTACACATATGAATGCACCAGATAATTTGTCCACCCTGTGCCATGAGTATCCACCCTGGGGGATCACTAGCTTTGAGAGCCATCAGAAGATCCGGGGGAACTTCAGAGGTCTCCTGCACTGATGCACTTCCCTTTGGTGTACATCACCACAAGCCTCTTTGAATCATTGGGCGTATGCCCTTTTGGGTCCAAACATTCTGGTAAGCCTTCATCTACCGTATATACTCGAGTATAAGCTGACCCAAGGATAAGCCGAGGTACCTAATTTTACCCCAAAAAACTGGGAAAACGTATAAGCCTAGGGTGAGAATGCAGCTGCCACTGTAAGCGGAAAAGAGGGTTAACAATGCCCATTTGCATGCCTCACTGTGCCCATTGCAGCCTTACTGTGCCTAACCTTACTGTGCCCATTGCCACATTACTGTGCCCATTTGTACGCCTCACTGTGCCCATTGCAGCCTCACTGTGCCCAACCTTACTGTGCCCATTGTCACCTCACTGTGCCCAACCTTACTGTGCAGCTGTGGTTTTTAGTTTTCTTTGACTTCCGGGGGTTTGGATTCAAACCCTGGAATACCCACATGCTTAGGATGTGGGGCTTCAAAATCTGCCCACGCCCTGGCTCTCCATCGCCCACTATTTCTAATACTGTAATTTTATAGTATTATAACCTTTACCCATTGTTGACCTTTTTTCCTTATCCCGAGATCACCGCAATCCGGAGGGGTGTGAACAATAAGACACAAATGTTTCCCCCTCTCAAAACAAAATGGCCATAATCGCCGGTACTTAGAGTCATAATATATAGATGCTTTTCCTTTTTCCTTTCTCAAAATGGCTATTCCGGAATATCTAGTTCCGTTTGGAAGCCAGGAGCTTTGTAACGCTGCAAGTTCTCCAGCAAAATGGCCGCGCCGCATCCTTTGGTCACGGCAATGACTCTATATACAGGGGACTATGCTATAAGCACATTACCCCTAGATAACAAAGCCCTAATGGGGAAGGAAACACGGGACTCATGTACTATATATATTTCTTTATACTTGTTTCTTATATATACAATTATTTAAGATTTATCTGCGTTGTCCTACAAGGGCCCTGATCAACACGGCCAATAAGGAAAGTATTTTCCCTTTTCTAAAATGGCCGCCCCGGAACTTCCGGTTCCGGTTGGACATCTGCAGCTTCGCATTACCTGGAACCTTCCAACAAAATGGCCGCGCCGTAACTTCCGGTTGCGGCAATAACGTCATAGACAGTGGACGGGACGGAGCACATCATCTGCAGACGATACTTTTCGAATGGAGATGACAACACGAGACACATATACACTTACTAAGGCCATGATTAGAGCAACAATTAGAGGGAGGGTTTTACCACCTGGTGCGCTGATGGGTAAGTATAAAGGAACACCAAGGGGGACGTTCGGCATCATTCCCTCTCCATACACTGGAGGGTTTGGAGACGCTTTTTAGCTGGTGGTCGGCTGAAAACCATTGCTGGTGGCCAGATGGATATCTAGGCTACTTTTCAAACAAGATAATTGGCTACACATCTCCTATTGGTAAGAGATTTTTAGATCAGTCCTGGAACAAATGCTTGTGCTGTGATAGCTTTCCATACGTATCTTCTTTTTTCTTTTTCTCCATATCTAGGACATTTATGCCATTCAATTGATCTAATTAGTTCTGTCCACCCTATGAGCATTAGGAGCATGACCTAGTAGGACTTAGTTGACTTCTAGGGACATCAGATCTCTGGGGCACCTTGTATAGGGAATCGATGGCCTGGACCCTCTTGAGCACAATGTTTTTAACACAACGGGTAAGTTGTCTGATACCAATGCTCCTTGCTTGTTATGTTTTCTGCTTAAATGTTGACAATATGGTGCCATGTATTATATTTTGTATATATGTATCTAATATTTATATTTTTGATCTAATTTAGATGCAATGCTTTTATATGCCTTGACAAAGAATGTTTACATTCGAAACGCGTCGGCTTTTCTGCTACAACCTACCTCCCAATCTTGGTGATGGTTTTGCATGACGGAGAGTATTGCATTATCTATATTTCTGTATGAACATGTAATTTTTTGATAAATCTGTTAATGTATTTTCAATATATATATTTTTGTAATAAATTGTTCAATTTTTCTATATATTTTTTGAATTTTTGTATTTGTTGCCCACAAAATCCCAATTTCTGAGGTTTTTTCGATTATTTCACCTTACTGTGCCCATTGCCACCTCACTGTGCCCAACCTTACTGTGCCCATTACCACCTCACGGTGCCCAACCTCACTGTGCCCATTGCCACCTCACTGCGCCCAAGTCAGTGTACCTGATTTTTTTACAGGCTGCGGGAGTCCATTCATTGTTCAAAAGTTGCGGTCTCCTCCTGGTGCCATTCCATAATAGGTGTTTCTCAGCAGCCTATCATGGACGTCTTCTCATCCTCTGTTTCCCAGCAGACACTGTGTTCAGTGTTCCTCCTATCACGGACGTTCTCGTGTCCGAGGATTTAAAGATGTCCGTGATTGGTGGAACACTGAACACAGTGTCTGCTGGGAAACCGAGTCCGAGGATGAGAGGACATCCGTGATAGGCGGAACACTGAACACAGTGTCTGCTGGGAAACCGAGTCCGAGGATGAGAGGACATCCGTGATAGGCGGAACACTGAACACAGTGTCTGCTGGGAAACGCCCATCACGGAAGGGACCAGGAGGAAGCCGCGACTTTTGTTAGACTATTGTAACTTTTCTCTCTACTGAAGAAAAAAAAGAATATGATTTCTGCACTGCTCAGCAACAATGTGATGTAAGAAAAATCCAGGCTTGGTCGAGTCTACCCCAAGAGTGATATTTGACATGGAGGTGGAGAATGCGGGCCTGAGTCAGTCCCCAAATTCTTCTACGTCTTGGTAAATCCAACATTGAGATTTTCCATAAAAACTGACTCCTGTTTTTGGTGTTCCAACTGTGCCTATTACATTCTGTATAATACATAAAAAATTCAGTAGGAATGATGAGAACCCGTTATAATGGGCCCAGCAGGTGTACAGACCTGGGAACTCAGCACAGGGATGGTGGGAACCTCTCATAATATACACAGCAGGTATACAGACCCGGGAACTCAGCACAGGGATGGTGGGAACCTCTCATAATATACACAGCAGGTATACAGACCTGGGAACTCAGCACAGGGATGGTGGGAACCTCTCATAATATACACAGCAAGTATACAGACCTGGGAACTTAGCACAGGGATGGACAGAAACCCTCATAATGGACACAACAGGTGTACAGACGCAAGAACTCAGAACAGGGATGGTGGGAACCCCATAATAATGGGCACAGCAAGTGTACAGACCAAGGAACTCAGCACAGGGATGGTGGGAACCTCTCATAATATACACAGCAGGTATACAGACCTGGGAACTCAGCACAGGGATGGTGGGAACCTCTCATAATATACACAGCAAGTATACAGACCTGGGAACTTAGCACAGGGATGGACAGAAACCCTCATAATGGGCACAGCAAGTGTACAGACCTGGGAACTCAGTACAGGGATGATGGGAACCCCCTAATAATGGGCCCAGCTAGTGTACAGACCCAAGAACTTAGCCCAGGGATGGAGGGAACCCCTTATAATGGGCAATACAGGTGTACAGACCTGGGAACTCAGCACAGGGATGGTAAGAAACCCTCATAATGGACACAACAGGTGTACAGACGCAAGAACTCAGAACAGGGATGGTGGGAACCCCATAATAATGGGCACAGCAAGTGTACAGACCAAGGAACTCAGCACAGGGATGGTGGGAACCTCTCATAATATACACAGCAGGTATACAGACCTGGGAACTCAGCACAGGGATGGTGGGAACCTCTCATAATATACACAGAAAGTATACAGACCTGGGAACTTAGCACAGGGATGGACAGAAACCCTCATAATGGGCACAGCAAGTGTACAGACCTGGGAACTCAGTACAGGGATGATGGGAACCCCCTAATAATGGGCCCAGCTAGTGTACAGACCCAAGAACTTAGCCCAGGGATGGAGGGAACCCCTCATAATGGGCAATACAGGTGTACAGACCTGGGAACTCAGCACAGGGATGGTAAGAAACCCTCATAATGGACACAACAGGTGTACAGACGCAAGAACTCAGAACAGGGATGGTGGGAACCCCATAATAATGGGCACAGCAGGTGTACAGACCAAGGAACTCAGCACAGGGATGGCGGGAACCGCTTATAATGGACACATCAGGTGTACAGACCTTGGAACTCAGCACAGGGATGGACAGAAACCCTCTTAATGGGCACAGCAGGTGTACAGACCCAGGAACTCAGCACAGGGATGGTGGGAACCCCTCATAATGGGCACAGAATGTGTACGGACTCAGGAACTCAGCACAGGGATGGTGGGAACCCCTCATAATGGGCACAGCAGGCGTACAGACCCAGGAACTCGTCACAGGGATGGTGGGACCCCTCATAATGGGCACAGCAAGGGTACATACCCTGGAACTCAGCACAGGGATTGAGGGCAGGGCTGTCTTAATGAGAGGGCACAACTGGGCACTGCCCAGGGGCCCCAGCTGCATGGCGGGCCCCTGCACTTTCCCCAAAGCAGCTGGTTCTTGAGCCCACGCTGCCCCAAAGTTTTCTCCATTGTAGGGGCCCCAGAACATTACGTTGCCCAGGGGCCCATGATGCTATTAAGATGGCCCTAATTGAGGGAACCCCTCATAATGGGCACAGCCGGTGTACAGACCCAGAGTCTCACCAAACCAGAGGTAGGAGAGACTGTGCAGCCCCCACCAAACCTTGAGATACAAGCTTTTGATGGATTGACCCTTAAAACAACATCAAGAACAGTTTGAGGGCCACATTCAAATGGAATTGTAGTCCTGGGCCACAGAGGAGAGAAAAGTCAAATTTCCCAGTAAACCTGTGTCCTGTCTATTGCAGAGCAACGCCCTACCAATGGAATAAACTGGCATCTTAAAAAAAATTGAAAAAAATAAAAAAATTCTGGGCCAGATTCAGGTAGATGGGAGCATCTTTGCTCTGGAGTAACGTTTCTCATTTACGTTACTCTGGCAAAATTTTTGGAGCAAGTGCTGTTATTCATGAAGCACTTGCTTCTAAAGTTGCGGCAGCATATCGTAAATGAGCCGGCGGAATTCAAATTGGGCGGGTACGGGACGTGTATTATTTAAACTAAGCGAGATCCCGCGGCGAACGTACTGCGCATGCGTCGACTGTCAATGCATCCCAGTGCGCATGCTCCAAATTCTGTCAGTGAACGTCAATGACGTCAAATCCCCATTCATGGACGTTTTACGCAAGCGACGCAAATTTTTTTTTTCCGACGCGATGACGACGGCTATACTTAACATAGGATACTCCACTAGGGGGCTGCTTTATCTTTACGCCGCGTATCGCTTACGGAAACGTCGGAAAGTCACTGCGTCGCGCCCGAATATGATCGTGAATTGCCGATTCCCGCTGATTAACATATTTTTTCGGCGTTAATCAGCGGGAACGCCCCCGGCGCCATTTTTAAATTAAAGTTGTGATGCGATGGCGAAATTCAATTACGCCGATCGCATCGGAACTCCAACCCGGCGTTTCTTGTTTTCTGGTTACACTGATACACTGATCCAGCCTAACTCTACCTGAATCTGGCCCTCTGTGTTGTCATAGCAACTAACTTAAGTCCTATATCTAAAAACATGTTAAATAAGCTAAAAATAAAAAAGTGAAAGTGACCGAAATATCCGGGACTGTCAGCACAGACATTGGAACAATGTGCTCTGTTGTGGAGATCATTAGAAAAGAAGTTCTACGATCTAGAGCGAGCCACACACACAGTGCAATCTAATTGTACAATCTCTATAACAGTGATCTACCATCAACTACGTAGTGTGAGGGCCTGCCTGATTGGATACAAAGCGATTGGATCATTTAGATTTTTTCTCATTCTACGTGCGGGAGACTTCAAACCGGCAAGGGTCAGCGGCTGCCGGCCCTTTAGCCAAGGATCCCCCCTGCGCATGCGCGGCTGCAATCAGCGGCGCATTGCGAGCGGAATAACTCCTAAACCGTACAGGTTTAGGAGATATTCTTTATACCTACAGGTAAGCCTTATTATAGGCCTTATTATAGGCTTACCTGTAGGTATAAAGAATATCTCCTAAACCTAAAAAGTAAAAAAAAAAGCATATGCAACCACCTTACAAAAGAAAAAAAAATTCCTTCTTCACTGATGGGCACTGATGGGGTAGCACTAATAAGTGGCACTGATGGGCAATAACGAGGCGGCACTGGTGGGCTCTGCTAGGCAGCACTAATGGGCACTGATAGGTGACACTGATGAGGAGGAACTGATGGACAGTAATTGACAGCACTGATGGGTGGCACTGGTGGGCACTGATTGGCAGTACTGGTTTTGTCTAAACAATCCACAGGGAGTGTATCTGTTTACACTCTACACCAGGGGTGGCCAACCAGTGGCCCGGGGGCCACATGTGGCCCGCGGAGCCCTCTGATGTGGCCCGCGACCTCCTGCTCTGGAATGGTGGGTTGGCAAGCCTAGAATGCAGGTTGCTGACCCGCCATACCACAGCATCAGTGTTGTGAACGAAGCTGGTGGTAGAGCCCAGAGCCGATGCTTCCTCTACAGTACTGGCTTTTGCCACAGGCGATGTCTATGGTAAAGTTCAGCTAACCCGCAATATAGACACAGGTGCCCTACACTGCACCCATGGTGTGGGTAAACCGCAGCACATCAGTCTTACAGTCTTAGGCCTTTTTCACACGATCAGCCGACCAACTGGGACCCTCAATTCACCTCTATAGAGTGACAGATGCCTTGAATCCGAAAAACAGAAGGGAATTTGTCCCCTTCCATCTGAGCAGATCTGAGGGCCTATTGAGTAGCCGTCACCTGTCATCCCTTCGCTCTACTTATTGTTGCCCGCGACTGGTTACCAAGTTGCTTTAGTGGCCCTTGCTCTTCAAAAGGTTGGGCACCCCTGCTCTACACTGTTCACACTGTTTGAGCCCCTAATAGAGCCCCAGCTTTAATCACAAGCTTCTAAAAAAAAAAAAAAAAACACACACACATTGAAATCCATGCGTCCAACACCCTGCATGGAGATTAGGGGCCGGGCGCATGGATTAGGGGGGGTGGTGTCCCGCCCCAGCGCCATTAATAAGCAGGCCGCCACTGGCGCCCAAGAAAGACCAGCAAGCGCCAGGACCATCTCCTACAGTTGATTCAGCAGCATGATCAGGGGGGCACCACCAGTGCAGAGCTTGCTCTGGAATTCCAGCAGGCAGGAGCGAGTACATCGACACACACAGTGAGAAGACTTTTGGAGGATGGTCTGGTGTCAAGAAGCAAACATACCATTTCACTTCAGGAAAAACATCAGGGACAGACTGATATTCTGCAAAAGGTACAGGGATTGGACTGCTGAGGACTGGGGGAAAGTCATTCTCTCTGATAATTCCCCTGGGGCTTCCAGAAAAAACCTTGACCGGAGAATAAAGGTGAGAATACCATCAGTCCTGTGTCATGCCAACAGTAAAGCATCCCGAGACCATTCATGTGTGGGGGTTGTGTCTCAGTCAAGGGAGTGGGGGGCTCACTCACAATTTTGCCTATAAACACGACCCTGAATAAAAAAAATGGAACAAAAACATCCTCGGAGGGCAACTTCTCCCAACCATCCAAGAACAGTTTGGTGAGCATGATGGAGCACCTTGTCATAAACCAAAAGTGATAACTGCTGCAAGTGGCTTGGGGGAACAAAACATCAACATTTTGGGTTTGTGGTCAGGAAACTTCCCAGACCTTAATCCCATTGAGAACTTGTGTCAATCCTCAAGGGGCAGGTAATCAAAAACAAAAAAAACTAATTCCGACAACCTCCAAGCATTGGGTCATCACTGCAAATATTGACTCTTTGCATAAACTTAATGTATTTGTCAAAAAAAAAAAAACCTTGTAATTATACTTCAGTATACCATGGTAATGTAGCGATACCCCCTCAGGAGCCACTGGTTAGATGTGGGATCGGCGTAAGTTAAGTTACCTTTGACGAGTCCAAGGAAATTAATTGCAGCAACTGTAAGAGCAGTAATAGAATGTCCAAGCCACAGGTTGAGGTTTTCTAAATGCTTTATTCCTCGGTCAAACACGACCAACATCAACAGGAGGTAGACAGGACAGGTTGATGAAGTAAAGGAACCTTGCAGTATCAGGCTTGGATAAACATGAAAGCAAGTCACTCTTTGTTGCCACTCTAGCCAGAGTGGGGTGAAGTGCCCCCCGACAGACTTCTGCCACAAGCCTGGCAGCCGAAGTGTCACTTTAGATTGCTGGGAGGTAACAGGCCCCTGCCACGGACCCGGCTCTAAGGATGCCTCTGCCACACGCCTAGTACTTTGTAGTTTCTGATTAAGTGAGCAGATCCTTCTCATCAAATGGTATTATGTTCCAACGAAAATGCATAGAATAGATAGGGAGGTATCGCCTCTTTGTTGGAGAGAATGTGGGATGGAGGGAACCCACGCCCATATCTGGTGGCAATGCCCCCGAATACAGATATATTGGAAAGATATATTAGTCCAGATAAAGAAGATCAGCGGGTATGAGGTGAAGCAGGACCCCTGGGAATGTCTATTTCATAATGCGGGGATGTCAAGAAAAAAATATAGGGGTTCACTGGTCCCACATCTACTAAATGGAGCCAAGGCACTTATTCCTAGGAAGTGGAAGGAAAAGGAAGCACCTTCGATAGAGGAGTGGATTACTGAGATGGACAGAATTAAAGTGATGGAGGAATTGTGGTCATTCCACTGTAACTGCAGGCTGAGACACGAGGGGATGTGGGAGGGATGGAGGAGGTTCAGGGGGATGAGGGGGGAGGGGGGACGGGGGATTGGGGAGGAGGAAACGTGAGAGGTCTCCCTTCTTCACCCGTCTTAACAATTTTTTTTTTCTTCTTTTTCTCACTTGGGGGATTTTTTGGATAGCTACACGCACTCTCCGTAACTGATCCTTGGATTGAATTGTTTTTTTTTTTTTTATTATTGTTTTGTTTGTGGATAGGCACTCACACCTAATTAGTGGGATCATATAGATCCTTATTCTTCCTGTTCCCCTCTTACTAATAGGATGAGGATAGGGACAAGGAAGTCCCTTTAAATTCACGTTGTTTCAGAAATTCTTACCAATATATAGGGTAGGTAAGAACATACATTTTTAATAGAATATACACGTTTGCACCTTAAAGAAATGAGGGAGTCAGATCCACTATACTTCACACAAATAGGGGAGTTCTTCCCTTTTTTTTTTTCATAGGAGGGATATGGGACAGTAGGGTCCCCCTAAAATCACTGAGGGAAAGTTAGATCACAATATGTTTTTTTTTTTTTTTCTCTTTTCCAGAGGACGGGGTATGGGACAGTATGGTCCCTTTAAACTCACCGAGGGAAGATTAGATCACAATATGTTTTTTTTTCCCTCTTTTTTAGAGGACAGGGTATGGGACAGTATGGTCCCTTTAAACTCACCGAGGGAAGATTAGATCACAATATGTTTTCTTCTTTTTTTTCCCCCTTTCTCCGTCCTCCCCCCGTCCCTGTCCTGGTCCCTCTCTTTGTCCAACTGGATCCGTTGTCCCTCCTTCCCCATCTCTTACTCCCCCGGACCTGGAGCATATTCTTGAGATCTAATGAAATTAAGCAGGGGAATGGGCTTAATGCAGGGGTACGTTAGGTAGACAGGATTGCCATAATAGACTAAATAAAGTAGGGGAATACAAGGAGACCATGTATATATGTAGATGTATGTATGTATGTCAATGTATCAATGTAATAGTGTTTATGTTTTTTCTATACAGGGAGTGCACAATTATTAGGTAAATGAGTATTTTGACCACATCATCCTCTTTATGGATGTTGTCTTACTCCAAGCTGTATAGGTTTGAAAGCCTACTACAAATTAAGCATATTAGGTGATGTGCATCTCTGTAATGAGAAGGGGTGTGGTCTAATGACATCAACACCCTATATCAGGTGTGCATAATTATTGGGCAACTTCCTTTCCTTTGGCAAAATGGGTCAAAAGAAGGACTTGACAGGCTCAGAAAAGTCAAAAATAGTGAGATATGTTGCAGAGGGATGCAGCACTCTTAAAATTGCAAAGCTTCTGAAGCGTGATCATCGAACAATCAAGCGTTTCATTCAAAATAGTCAACAGGGTCGCAAGAAGCGTGCGGAAAAACCAAGGCGCAAAATAACTGCCCATGAACTGAGAAAAGTCAAGTGTGCAGCTGCCAAGATGCCACTTGCCACCAGTTTGGCCATATTTCAGAGCTGCAACATCACTGGAGTGCCCAAAAGCACAAGGTGTGCAATACTCAGAGACATGGCCAAGGTAAGAAAGGCTAAAAGACGACCACCACTGAACAAGACACACAAGCTGAAACGTCAAGACTGGGCCAAGAAATATCTCAAGAATGATTTTTCTAAGGTTTTATGGACTGATGAAATGAGAGTGAGTCTTGATGGGCCAGATGGATGGGCCCGTGGCTGGATTGGTAAAGGGCAGAGAGCTCCAGTCCGACTCAGACGCCAGCAAGGTGGAGGTGGAGTACTGGTTTGGGCTGGTATCATCAAAGATGAGCTTGTGGGGCCTTTTCGGGTTGAGGATGGAGTCAAGCTCAACTCCCAGTCCTACTGCCAGTTTCTGGAAGACACCTTCTTCAAGCAGTGGTACAGGAAGAAGTCTGCATCCTTCAAGAAAAACATGATTTTCATGCAGGACAATGCTCCATCACACGCGTCCAAGTACTCCACAGCGTGGCTGGCAAGAAAGGGTATAAAAGAAGAAAAACGAATGACATGGCCTCCTTGTTCACCTGATCTGAACCCCATTGAGAACCTGTGGTCCATCATCAAATGTGAGATTTACAAGGAGGGAAAACGGTACACCTCTCTGAACAGTGTCTGGGGGGCTGTGGTTGCTGCTGCACGCAATGTTGATGGTGAACAGATCAAAACACTGACAGAATCCATGGATGGCAGGCTGCATGAGTGTCCTTGCAAAGAAAGGTGGCTATATTGGTCACTGATTTGTTTTTGTTTTGTTTTTGAATGTCAGAAATGTATATTTGTGAATGTTGAGATGTTATATTGGTTTCACTGGTAAAAATAAATAATTGAAATGGGTATATATTTGTTTTTTGTTAAGTTGCCTAATAATCATGCACAGTAATAGTCACCTGCACACACAGATATCCCCCTAAAATAGCTAAAACTAAAAACAAACTAAAAGCTACTTCCAAAAATATTCAGCTTTGATATTAATGAGTTTTTTGGGTTCATTGAGAACATGGTTGTTGTTCAATAATAAAATTAATCCTCAAAAATACAACTTGCCTAATAATTCTGCACTCCCTGTATGTATGATGTTAAAAAAAGCTTAATAATTTTTTTTTGGAAAAGTGAGCAGATCCTCCCAGTCAATTTCGTTTGGGTCACCGATTGACAGTTGAAATATACCTGTCACTGCTCGGTCACCGATTCCCCATCGTACAGCCCTTCGCTTAGGATCTCTTTAGTATAGCTGGGGACCCAGTAAGTCACTGGGGCCCCTTTCAGCATCCGCTTGGAACTCCGCGTAACATGTGGCCCCGGCCTGGAAGGCCATATCGCCGGGGCCTGTTGGATGCGCACACCCTAAAGGTGGGTGCCGCACCTGGAACCCGCAAAAAAATAAAGAAAATGGCGTCTGCCACAGATTTACCCTCCCCCAGCATGCCCCGTGAGGGAAGACTCCTCCAATTGGTTGCTGGGAAAAAGTGGCTCCGTCAGAACCCCTCTGGCGCCACCTACCGCCCAGGGGTGGGAACAGCACCCCTGGAGCGCAGACTGACCCACAGGACAGTTCAGAAATGACATCAGCCCAAATTTAAAGAGGAGTTCCACCCAAATTTGGAACTTCCGCTTGTTCCACTCCTCACCCCCTTACATGCCACATTTGGCATGTAATTTTTTTTGGGGGGGAGTGGGGGCTTCAGGAGGAGTGGGACTTCCTGTCCCACTTCCTCCTTCCGCCGAGGGCTGGTAAGGCGATTAAGCTTAATCGCCTTACTGCAGCCCCTCCCCTAGGTGATCGTCTAGGACACGTGACAGGTCCTAGACGATCGCCTGTCGAATCAGCGGCGAGCCGCGCTGCACGCATGCGCAGTGCGGCTCGCGCATGCGCAGTGGGTGCCCGGCCGTGAAGCTGAAGGCAGGGCTGACGGCGGGTGCCCACAGTAGCAATGAGGATGCCGGCCGGGGAGGGGGGAGCGGAGCGGAGCCCCGCCCGGCACGTCGCTGGAACGCTGGAGCAGGTAAGTGTGTGTTTATTGAAAGCCAGCAGCTACACTTTTTGTAGCTGCTGACTTTTAATAAACACCAAATTTGTCTGGAACACCCCTTTAACAGATTATGAATGGGAGCAAAATAACTCTCCCATTCTCCCACTAACTTTAGTGTAGTGCCCATACTGAAAGTAAGGGGGCGCTACAGTAACATCTAACAAAGATCTAAAACCGCTGAAGCAGCAGACTTTGTGTGGATGTGTCAGTCTCAAAACTTTTGGACACGGCTGTAGAAAAAGAACCTGCCCCTGCCATGTCCCCATTATTAGGATCATGAAAAATATACAAAAGAACATATTGGTAAAGCCATAAGTGTCTTTTTTTAACATTATTTTACATTTATCTACAGATATAATTTATATTTTTTGCATTTTTAGATGTCCATACACCAGACCAAAATTACGAACAAACTAGGGAGGAAAGAGGGACAGAGGGATCTGGTTCCAATTAAGGGACAGTTGGAAGTCAAGATTGCTTGTTACAGGACCTCTTTGCCTGGCACACTCTGCTTTACTGTAAGTGGTACTAAATTAGGGGCAGTAAAGGGTGCGGACAGAGGACCAGATGCAGTTGCAGCCCCCATTGCTGTAACCCTGTCTAGAATTAAAAACCTCAATTTACATGGACGAGTCAAGTGCCTGAGTGTCTTTAGATTAAGAGACTTAAATGTCCTAAATTATAACTGAAAATAGGCCACACCAGGGAGAAGAGAGGCATACATATTACCCACCAGAAGGGACACAAATCCCTCATAAAATCCGGAGTACTCACTAAAGAGAAGAACGTAATCTCTTCATAGATCCTCGTAACACCAAACTGTTTAATGTTTAACTAAGCCGTCCCTGACCTGGAGGACACATGCCTGTAATAAATTATCTCACCTTGTGAAAATGTCCACACACATGACTACAGAGAGCCTACGGGATAAACCACACGGAATTTCAAACAAATATTTATTTGAATGGAAATCATCCGTGATAAATTGTGAAATCATTAATAAATGTAAGAAAGTTGTACAGCCGGGAGGCTCCAAAACACTGCCAGAGCCAAGACAACGCAGGCCGCCAGGTAGAGCGTCACCCACTGGAGATGACACCAGAAAAAAAAGGAGAATTGACAATGACAGTTGTCAGGAGCTTGGCAATATTAGGGTTGTCCCGATACCAATTTTTTGAGACAGAGTACAAGTACCGATACTTTTTTTCAAGTACTCGCCGATACCGAATACCGATATTTGTTTTAATGTCATGTGACAGTGGCGTTATTTTTTACTATTTTTTCCAGTGATTTTTTTTTTTTTTTTTTAGGGGGGGGGGGGTAGTGGATTGTCAGTGTGTATGTTTTATTATTATTATTATTATTATTATTATTTACATTTTATTTTTTAAAATATTTATTGCAATTTTCTTTTCTTTTTTTAACCAGCCCTGTTGGAGGGGCTTTGGTGAGATATCAGGGGTCTTAACAGACCTCTGCCATCTCCCCTTTAAGACAGAGAAAGGGACTAAGGACACAGATTCCCCAGTCCCCTTCTCTGCAGCCTCAGCTGAAATTAATGGCGAGAAGCTCCTCTCCATTCATAAACTGAAGCATCGTAAACACAGGTTACGATGCTCAGTTATGTGAATGGACAGAGTCAGTGATCACTGACACTGTCCATTTGGAAAAAGGTAGGGCCTGGGTTTAGCCGCTCCTACCGCCACTCTCCATCCTGACAAATTGAGGGGGGAGAGCGGCACGGAGGGGGGAAAAGATGGCACGGGGGGAGAGCGGCACAGAGGGGGAAAAGACAGCACGGGGGAGAAGTCGTCACGGGTGTACAAGACAGCACGGGGGGACAAGACAGCATGGGGAGAGCGGCATGGAGGGGGACAAGACAGCACAGGGGGACAAAACAGCACGGGGGGAGAGTGGCACGGAGGGGGAGAAGACGGCACGGGGGGAGAGCGGCACAGGAGGGGGAGAAGACAGCACAGGGGGAGAGCGGCACAGGAGGGGGAGAAGACAGCACGGGGGGAGAAGTCGTCACGGGTGTACAAGACAGCACGGGGGGACAAGACAGCACGGGGGGACAAGACAGCATGGGGGGACAAGACAGCACGGGGGAGAGCGGCACGGAGGGGGGAGAAGACAGCACAGGGGGAGAGAAGACAGCACGGGGGAGAAGACAGCATGGAGAAGACTTGTAACTCCCCCCACCACCCAATACCTGACTGCCCAGGTATCGGGTGAAGCATCGGAGCATTTCCCCCGAGTACAAGTACTCGGGAAAAGCTCGGTATCGGGACATCCCTAGGCAATATAATGTTTTAGGGCCTCTGTTTGCATCAGAACTTCTACTCTCAATAGCTTAAGGCGATATAGAAGGGGGTCAAGCGCAAATCCAAAAGATTTCAACTGCAAGTCATAGGCAAGGGCAGCACAGTGGCTAAGTGGTTAGCACTTCAGCCTAGCAGAACTAGGGTTGTCAATTCCAATCCAAAAAGTTAGTTTCTATCTAACTTGGCCCTAGTATGGCGTTAGGGACCTTAGATTGTAAGCTCCTTGAGGGACGGACAGACCCACCTTCCCCCAGCAGCCAATCGAGGCCCGCCTGGCCGAGGTTGCGCACCAAGCGGAGCTTCACTCAGATGCAGAGAGGGGCCCCAGCGGCTTGCTGGGTCCCAGATCCTAAGCTGGGAGCTGTACGGTGGGGGATTGGCTCGGGAGAACCTAGAGAGACAGAGGTGGTCTGCGAGACCCGGACGAACCACCGGGGATCTGGTCACCAGGCCACACGACAGGTACACTTCGGCCGTCAATTGGTGACCCTAAAATTGGACTTACTGGGAGGGCTCATTAGTTCTAACTTTGACAACCTAAAAATTTACCAGGCCTGTGGCAGAGGCCCCGTTTCCTCCCAGTGACTTTGTTTGAAAGTGGCCCTTCGGCTGCTAGGCTCAAGTTAATCGCCTGTCTGGGGGCACTTTACCCACTCTGGCGAGAGTGGCGACGTTTGAACTTGACTATGCTGAGAGCAGGCTTGCTCCCTATTTGATATCCAAGGCCTGATACTGTAGTTCTCTCCTTGCTCATCAACCTTTTCTCTATCGTGTGCCATGTTGATGTCGGCCATGTTGGGCCTTGGAATAAAGCATTGAAAACTCAAGTTGATGTCTGGACACTTGCTCTTTATCCACCTTCACCAATATTATCCCTAGACAAGAATCACTGGTAACTCAACATGCCGGTCCCAAACTAATCAGCAGCTCCTTCGGGGGTGAGCGCTACATATGATTTCAATACTCAGCTAATAAATTGTCAATAAACCCCTAAAAGCAACTCAAACTGATCCAAAATGCAGGTACCTGAAAGCAAGCTATACTTTTCTATCAGCACAGGGGTAGATTCACATAGATCAGCGGATCTTTTGATCCGCGTGATCTATCTTTTTTACGATCTGCCTGCGCCAGTTTTTGAGGCAAGTGCTGTATTCAGAAAGCACTTGCCTCGTAAGTTGCCCTGGCAGATCGTAAATCCCCCCGGCGGAATGCAAATTCCGCGGCTAGGGGGAGTTTACTATTTAAATCACGCGCGTCCCCGCGCCGATCGTACTGCGCATGCGCCGCCGGCTAAATTTCCCAGCGTGCATTGCTTCAAATGACGTCGCAAGGACGTCATTGTTTGACGTTAACGCAATTAACGTATGCCGTATTCCCGAACAACTTACGTAAACAACGTAAAAAATTCCAAACTCGATGCGGGAACGACGGCCATACTTAACATAGGATACGCCGCACTTACCCCGCATATAGCAGGGGTAACTATCCGCCGGAAAAAGCCGAACGCAAACGACGTAAAAAAAAAACGACGGCCGGGCGTTCGCTTCAGAATCGGCGGTTCTCCTCATTTGCATATTTGTTGCGTATAATAACAGAAGCGCCACCTAGCGGACGGCGGGAGATTGCAGCCTTAGATCCGACAGTGTAACTCACTTACACCAGTCGGCTCTAAGGGAGATCTATGCAGAACCTGATTTGAGGAATCAGCCACATAGATCCGAGCGTCGGATCTCACAGATACACCGTCGTATCAGTAGATACACTGTCGTATCTCTATGTGAATCTACCCCACAGTGTCCATCTACCATTCTTTGCCAGGACACCACCTATAGACCCAGTTTAATTTCCAAGCATATAGAAACTAACCTTTCATCCCACTCTGATGGACCTAGCTTTTTGTACCCTGCCTATGGACCTATGTTTACATTATAAACGGTTTGGCTCTTTGAATTGCAGACCTCTGCCTATAAATGACATACAAATAGCTGAGCAAATTGCAAAGGAATATGGATCTATAGGCGAGAGATGGAAGGAAGATTTAGGAGTAGGAGATGAGAGAAGTGTATCTACGAGTGGAGGATGAAAGGTAGGTCTATAGGTGGGAAAAGAAAGGTGGGCCAGTGGTTAGGAAATAGAATGTGGGTCTATGGTTAGGTGATGAGTGGTGGGCTCTTGGTTGGTGAATGGAAGGTACGTCCAAGAGCAGAAGATGAAATGTTGGTGAATTTGGAGATCTATGGGGAAATAAAAGTGGGCCTATAGATGATAAATGGAAGAGAGATATATATGTGGGTGAAGAGTAAGTCTTTAAACGGCACTTGGATGGCAGGTCTACATGTTAAGGGATAAAAGGATGAGACTGTGATTGGGAGATGAAAGACAGCTCTTTATGTGTGGGATAATGTGTGGGTCTGTGGTCGGAAGGTGGAAGACAGGTCAATATGTGGGGGATAAAGGATAGGTCTGTGGTTGGTAGATGAGAGGCAGGTCTATGGGTGGGAGATGAGGTGTAGGTCTGTGTTTGGTAGATGTAATACAGGTCTAAGGGTGGGGGATGAAGAGTGGGTCTGTGGTTAGTAGATCAAATGCAGATCTAAGGGTGGGGGGCTGAAGGATGGGTCTGAGGTTGGTAGATGCAAGATAGGTCTAAAGGGTGGGGGGGGGGGTGAAGGATGGGTCTGTGGTTGGTAGATGTAAGAAATGCCTAAGGGTGGGGGATGAAGAATGGGTCTGAGGTTGGTAGATGCAAGACAGGTCTAAGGGTGGGTCTGTGGTCGGTAGATCTAATGCAGGTGTAAGGGTGGGGGGTGAAGGGTGGGTCTATGGTTGGTAGATGCAAGACAGGTCTAAGGGTTGGGGATGAAGGATGGGTCTGTGGTCGGTAAATCTAATGCAGGTCTAAGGGTGGGGGGTGAAGGGTGAATCTATGGTTGGTAGATGCAAGACATGTCTAAGGGTGGGGGATGAAGGATGTGTCTGTGGTTGGTAGATGTAAGACAGGTCTAAGGGTGGGTCTGTGGTTGGTAGATGTAATACAGGTCTAAGGGTGGGGGATTAAGGGTGGGTCTATGGTTGGTAGATGCAAGACAGGTATAAGGGTGGGGGATGAAGGGTGGGTCTATGGTTGGTAGATGCAAGACAGGTCTAAGGGTGGGGGATGAAGGGTGGGTCTGTGGTTGGTAGATGTAAGAAAGGTATAAGGGTGGGGGATGAAGGGTGGGTCTGTGGTTGGTAGATGTAAGAAAGGTATAAGGGTGGGGGGTGAAGGGTGGGTCTGTGGTTGGTAGATGTAAGACAGGTCTAAGGGTGGGGGGTGAAGGGTGGGTCTGTGGTTGGTAGATGTAAGAAAGGTATAAGGGTGGGGGATGAAGGGTGGGTCTGTGGTTGGTAGATGTAAGAAAGGTATAAGGGTGGGGGGTGAAGGGTGGGTCTATGGTTGGTAGATGTAAGACAGGTCTAAGGGTGGGGGGTGAAGGAGGAGTCTGTGGTCAGTGGATGTAATCACGTCAATGGAGAGGGGTGAGGGATGAGTCTGTGGTTGTTAGGTGTATGTCAGGTCTATGGGTGGAGACAAAGGATGGGTCTGTGGTCTCTAGATGTAAGGCGAGTCTATGGATGAGGGGTAAAGGATGGGCCTGTAGTCATAATTTCCCCTAATTCACACAAATCTCCTCACCATTTCACCTCTTCTAGCACAAATCCTCTTCCCCCATCCCCTGGCTCAATTTAAACCCCCCCCCCCCCCAAATCATCTTTCCTCGCACACTCGCCAAAATTTCCCCTTCTAGAACAATTCTTACTCCATGCTGCCCTCCAAATTTCCCCACCCGGTGTAAATCTCCCCCCCAACACAACTCAGTGTGGTGCCCCCCCCGCTTCATGATGTCACGGTGCCACTCCCTCCTGCCCACCCCTTGTCCTGGCCTTGGGAGGTTGAGGCACAGAACAGATCCTAGGCAGCGGCTTCTGTGAATTTGTAGATCTCCAGTACAGAGAGTGAGATGCATGAGTAGCGGTGTGAAGACAGACTGTGCTCAGGGTGGAGTTGGCTGTGACAACCATGTAAATATTAATGATATGTTACAGAACATTTCTTATGACCTCAAAAACAGGTCGGATCTCTCATCGCCGTATTAGTTGTTCCCGAACCTCTGCCAGGTCACATATTGCACAATCAGCTCCGAATTACATTCCAGGGAGACGAGGAAAAAAGAGTCGGGAAAGCAAATCCGAAGATGTATATTGCAGTCTGTGGGGAGATATTTGCCCATTCCTCCATGCAAAACTGCTCCAGCTCCTTCAAGTTGGATGGTTTGCGCTTGTGAACAGCAATCTTTAAGTCTGACCACAGATTTTCTATTGGATTGAGGTCTGGGCTTTGACTAGGCCATTCCAACACATTTACATGTTTCCCCTTAACCACTTAAGACCGGGACCAATATGCAGGTTGAGGACCTTGCCCAGTTTTGCGATTCGGTACTGCGTCGCTTTAACTGACAATTGCGCGGTCGTGCGACGTGGCTCCCAAACAAAATTGGCGTCCTTTTTATCCCACAAATAGAGCTTTTGGTGGTATTTGATCACCTCTGCGGTTTTTTTTTGCGCTATAAACAAAAAAAAAAGAGCGACAATTTTGAAATAAATGCAATATTTTTAACTTTTTGCTATATTAAATATCCCCAAAAACATATAAAAAAACATTTTTTTTCCTCAGTTTAGGCCGATACGTATTCTTCTACCTATTTTTGTTAAAAAAAAAATAAAAAAATACCGCAATAAGCGTTTAACGATTGGTTTGTGCTAGGGTTGTCCCGATACCGATACCAGTATCGGTATCGGGACCGATACCGAGTATTTGCGGGAGTACTTGTACTCCCGCAAATACCCCCGATACCAGAATAGAATACTTTCTGACCCCATCCCCCCCCGCCGCTGCCGCCGAACGCCGCCGCCGCACGCCGCCGCCGCATCGAAACCCGCCGCCGCATGGGTTAAACATTGTGCGGGAACATCACAGCATTCATTTGAATAGCTGTAGTGTTCCCGCCCGTATAGACACTCCCCCTTGCTCGGGATTGGATGGGTGATCGTGATCTGTCCAATCCCGAGCAAGGGGGAGTGTCTATACGGGTGGGAACACTACAGCTATTCAAATGAATGCTGTGATGTTCCCCGGGCGGCGGTGGCTAGGTAGGGGTGACATGGCTGCATATATGGGTGACATGGCTGCATATGTGGGTGACATGGCTGCATTTGTGGGTGACATGGCTGCATTTGTGGGGGACATGGCTGCATATGTGGGTGACATGGCTGCATATGTGGGTGACATGGCTGCATTTGTGGGTGACATGGCTGCATTTGTGGGGGACATGGCTGCATATGTGGGTGACATGGCTGCATATGTGGGTGACATGGCTGCATTTGTGGGTGACATGGCTGCATTTGTGGGTGACATGGCTGCATTTGTGGGTGACATGGCTGCATTTGTGGGGGACATGGCTGCATTTGTGGGGGACATGGCTGCATATGTGGGTGACATGGCTGCATTTGTGGGTGACATGGCTGCATTTGTGGGGGACATGGCTGCATTTGTGGGGGGACATGGCTGCATTTGTGGGGGACATTTTAAAAAAGTATCGGTATTCGGTATCGGCGACTACTTGAAAAAAAGTATCGGTACTTGTACTCGGTCCTAAAAAAGTGGTATCGGGACAACCCCAGTTTGTGCAAAATGTATAGCGTTTACAAAATAAGGGATAGTTTTATGGCATTATTATTATTATTTTTTACTACTAATGGCAGAGATCAGCGATTTTGTTCGTAACTGCGACAGTATGGCCGACACATCGGACAATTTTGACACATTTTTGGGACCATTGTCATTTTCACAGCAAAAAGTCCTCTAAAAATGCTATGATTACTGTGAAAATAAAAATTGCAGTTTAGGAGTTAACCACTAGGGGGCGCTGTAGGAGTTAAGTGTGGCCTCATGTGTCTTTCTTATTGTAGGGGGCGGGGCTGGACGTGTGACGTCATTGATCGTCTTTCCCTATATCAGGGAACAGATGATCAATGACAGTGCCACTGTGAAGAACGGGGAAGGTTTGTTTACACTCACCTCTCCCCGTTCTTCAGCTCCTGTGACCGATCGCGGGACACCGGCGGCGATCGGGTCCGCGAGTCCCGTGGCCGCGGAGCTTCGGACCGGGTCGCGTGCAGGCGGCGCACGCGCAACCCACGGCTGGGCTCTTAAAGGCGACGTACCTGTACGTGCCTGTGCCCAGCCTTGCCATTCTGCCAATGTATATGTGCAGGAGGCCGGTCCTTAAGTGGTTAAACCACTCAAGTGTTGCTTTAGCAGTGTGTTTGGGGTCATTGTCCTGCTGTAAGTTGAGCCTCAAATCACACACAGAGGGGTACAGGTTTTGCTCAAGAATAATACTGTATTAGCACCATCCATCTTTCCCTCAACTCTGACCAGAAAAACATCCCCACAGCATGATGCTGCAACCACCATGTTTCACAGTGGGGATGGTGTTCTTTGGGTGATGTTTTGGGTTTGCGCCAGACATAGCATTTTTTTTGATGGCCAAAAAGTAAAATTTTAGTCTCCTCAGACCAGGGCACCTTCCTCCATACATTTTGGGAGTCTCCCCACATGCCTTTTCAGAAACTCAAAAACGTGCCATTTTGTTTTTTTACTGAAAGTAATGTCTTTCTTCTGGCCACTCTGCCATAAACCCCCGACTCTATGGAGCGTACGGCTTATTGTCCCCCTATGTACAGATACTCCAGTCTCTGCTGTGGAACTCTGCAGCTCCTCCAGGGTTCCCTTAGGTCTCTGTGCTGCCTCTCTGAATAATGCCCTCCTTGCCCCATCCATGAGTTTTGGTGTTCGGCCGTCTCTTGGCAGGTGTGCGGTTGTGCCATGTTCTTTCCATTTGGTGATGATAGATTTGATGGGGCTCCTAGGGATCATCAAACATTTGGATTTTTTTTTTTTTTATAACCTAACCCTGACTTGTACTTCTCCACAACATTGTCCCTTCCTTGTTTGGAGAGTTCCTTGGTCTTCATGGCAGCGTTTGGTTAGTGGTGCCTCTTGCTTAGGTGTTGCAGCCTCTGGGGCCTTTCAGAAAGGTGTGTCTATGTAATGAAAGGTCATGTGACACATACATTGCACACAGGTGGGCATCATTTCATTAATTATGTATAATAAAATAAATAAATGCAATTATATAATAAATCTTTTTATCAAGGGTTTACTTCCTCTTTAACACACTGTAAAAGGCGCAGGTTACCAAGCATTACTTGGTATAGCACAGCAACATGTCTACTGCAGTGCAGGATGTTGGTTTGACATTCACCCAGGGGCGTACATACAGGGGTCGCAGGGGTTGCCATTGCGCCCCGGCTCCCCTGTTTGCCTAGATAGGGAAAGCGGCGAGGGGCAGTGTCATGTAGATGAACTGATCCTTCCATGCAGGCGCTGAATGCCGATTCTCCTCCCTTCCGCACATAGTGGCTGCAGGAGGGAAATGGGGGCCATCGGGTGCTCCAGATGCCAATTCCACCGCCTCCATATCCCTGTCCTGCTGCTCCGGGCCCCTGTGCGTTTCCCTGCCCCCCCCCTCTACAGCACTGCAGGGTTTCCCCCTCCCACTGTCTGCTACGGGGGATCCGTCAGGATGGAGAGCGGGTGAAGGGGTTGGTAAATGTGTCATTTACCGGCTCCTTCCTCATCTTAATGAATAGAGTCAGTGATCAGTACTGATTTATTTTATTATTCATTCGTAGTGAGTGAGTGAGTGAGTGAGAAACTTATATAGCGCAACACAATGCGAACTGAATCGTCTCTAGGCATAGTAAACTGTGTTTACTATGCTTCAGTTTATGAATGAACGGAAAGCTCTGTACAGAGCTATTCCTCTCTATTCATTCTGTGCAGATGGATCGGTCTTCAGTCCCTTTCTTTGTCTCAAAAGTGAGACATCAGCGGTCTGTTTAGACCCCTGATATTTCACCAAAGCCCCCATAAAGGGTAAAAAAAAAAAACACACACACACCAACAACAAGGTAAAAAAATAAATAAATAAATTAAATATAAAAAACAATGCCCTGGCATTCCGTCCACTGTGGGGGGGACCCCCAAGATGGCAGGAAAGTGGCCCGCTATGGGCATGTAATAAAGGCTCCCAAAATTCGAGTAAAGGGCCCCCGGGATCAGTGGTAAGAGCTGTGGTTGGGGGCCAGGGGGGCCCTTCATGATTTCTTGCACCGGGACCCTGAAGGTTCTAGTTAAGTCTCTGCATTCACCCCTAGCATAGCGCCGTGCCGCTCACATGTGCTACAATGCACCAGTGGGCACATGCGTTCTAATACAGCACAGGGCACGTATGTTACAGCACAGGGCACTTATGTCATAATACAGCACAGGGCACACATGTTATAATACATCACAGGGCATGTATGTAATACAGCACAGGGCATGTATGTAATACAGCACAGGGCACGTATGTTACAGCACAGGGCACTTATGTTATAATACAGCACAGGGCACACATGTTATAATACATCACAGGGCATGTATGTAATACAGCACAGGGCATGTATGTAATACAGCACAGGGCATGTATGTAATACAGCACAGGGCATGTATGCTATAATACAGCACAGGGAACGTATATTCTAATACAGCACAGAACACATACGTTATAATACAGCACAGGGCACGTATGTTACAGTACAGCACAGGGCATGTTTGCTATAATACAGCACAAGACACGTATGTTATAATACAGCACAGGGCACTTATGTTATAATACAGCACAAGACACGTATGTTACAATACAGCACAGGGCACTTATGTTATAATACAGCAAAGGGCAGGTATGCTATAATAAAGCACAAGACACGTATGTCATAATACAGAACGGGGCAGGTATGTTATAATACAGCACAGGGCACTTATGTCATAATACAGCACAGGGAACGTATGCTATAATACAGCACAATACACGTATGTTATAATACAGCACAGGGCAGGTATGCTATAATACAGCACAGGGCACTTATGTCATAATACAGCACAGGACACTTATGTTATAATACAGCACAGGGCACGTATGCTATAATACAGCACAGGGCACGTATGCTATAATACAGCACAAGACACGTATGTTATAATACAGCACAGGGCAGGTATGCTATAATACAGCACAAGACACGTATGTTATAATACAGCACAGGGCAGGTATGCTATAATACAGCACAGGGCACTTATGTCATAATACAGCACAGGGCACTTATGTTATAATACAGCACAGGGCACATATGCTATAATACAGCACAGGGCACATATGCTATAATACAGCACAGGGCACGTATGCTATAATACAGCACAAGACACGTATGTTATAATACAGCACAGGGCAGGTATGCTATAATACAGCACAAGACACGTATGTTATAATACAGCACAGGGCAGGTATGCTATAATACAGCACAGGGCACTTATGTCATAATACAGCACAGGGCACTTATGTTATAATACAGCACAGGGCACGTATGCTATAATACAGCACAGGGCACGTATGCTATAATACAGCACAGGGCACGTATGCTATAATACAGCACAAGACACGTATGTTATAATACAGCACAGGGCAGGTATGCTATAATACAGCACAAGACACGTATGTCATAATACAGCACAGGGCAGGTATGCTATAATACAGCACAAGACACGTATGTCATAATACAGCACAGGGCAGGTATGCTATAATACAGCACAAGACACGTATGTCATAATACAGCACAGGGCACGTCTGTTATAATACAGCTCAGGGCATGTATGTTATAATAAAGGGAAAACCGCCGCTCCAGACGACACTCTTCAGTGGTGAGTAAAGTTCAAAAACCCAAATGGGTGCAGGCAATGCGTGGTGCAATATAAGGAAAGAAAAATGGACAGGCGCACTCCAATGGATGAAAAGACTTAAAAATAGTGCCTGTTTATTCCAGTCAAAAAACTAAAACAGCAAAAACAGCAAACAGTGGGGTAACAAAAGCTGACGCGTTTCACATCGACAACCGATGCTTAGTCATAGCTAACACGTATGTTATAATACAGCAACAGGACACGTATGCTATAATACAGCACAGGGCACATACGTTATAATACAGCACAGGGCACGTATGTTATAATACAGCACAGGGCATGTATGTTATAATACAGCACAGGGAATGTATGTTATAATACAGCACAGGGCACGTATGTTATAATACAGCACAGGGCATGTATGTTATAATACAGCACAGGGAATGTATGTTATAATACAGCACAGGGCACGCATGTTATAATGGACCATAGAGCACATCTGTGAACGGTCTGCACTCTTGCATTAGGAAAAGTCGGTCTTGCAGCATCTCGGGCGCATTGCTGCCCATTCACCATCAATCGGTTTCTTATGACAACGCCCCTAGAATGAGCGACAATGCACAGGCACAGGTCTGAACCGGCTCCCAAATTCAAAAGAAGCTTTATTGGCAGCTCTATGTACATTTCAGCATTGCCAAAAGCAAAGGGAAGAATTATTATGGGGCGGACTGGAAGGGGTTGAAAGAATAAATCCAGGGACATTACCATTATCAGGAAGATAAATAGAGCCGTGGCTCGAGAATAGACTTCCCCAGGAACCAGTTCTGGCCAGATCCCTTCATTGTCTAAAAAGAAAAAAAATCTGGACGCATTCCTAAATTCACATAATAAAACTATTAACATTTATAAGTAACCAAAGATTGTTGATCCAGGGAATATCCGATCGCCCGAGGGGATCAGGGAGGAATGGAGCTCTAAAAGGTAGGAAGGGGGGTGTGGGAAATGAGGGTCTATCTAATGACCAAACAGTTAACTAAGGAGACCCTCACCTTGTGACCTACTATAAAAGTTACAATGTTGCAGTCTGATCACTGGAGGAGAGGAGACTGAGGAAATATTGCCGGCTGGCTGCAGCAGACTGATGCATCATCTCAGACTATGCATAGTCAATGACATGCCATGCCCCCACACCTACAGCGACACCCCAGCCAGGCCCGGATTTGCTCCTTTTGCCGCCCCAAGGCCGGATCCTTCAATGCTGCAACCCCCCCAAACACACCACCATTCTCATCCTTTCTCCATGACTGCTACAATAGATCGATTAAAAACATATTTCCACACAAGAGAAAACACTAAAAATAATTGTGCCCACTAATTGCAGCCTCTGTGCCCATGAATGCAGCCTCTGTGCCCTCTAATTGCAGCCTCTGTGCCCATGAATGCAGCCTCCGTGCCCACTAATTGCAGCCTCTGTGCCCACTAATTGCAGCCTCCGTACCCACTATATGCAGCCTCCGTGCCCACTATATGCAGCCTCCGTGCCCACTATATGCAGCCTCCGTGCCCACTATATGCAGCCTCTGTGCCCATTAAAGCAGCCTCTGTGCGCACCGATTGCAGCCTCTGTGCCCATCGATTGCAGGCAGCCTCACCATTTCGGATGTCACAGAGCTGTGTCTGTGTGCAAGGTCCCGCCTCCTAGAACAGGCAGAACACTGATTCAATCTACTATCACACGAGCTGGTCTAGGGGGGCGGGACCTTGCACACACAGACCCAGCTCCTTGACACCTGAGCGCCGGAGGACAGAGGGAGGGAACGCACCGCCCCTGCATCCACTGGCCCCCCTAAGGCCTGGTTTTGGTGGCCCTGTGAGGAATTCGGCCCTGACCCCAGCCCCCCACCCCTGGGTAGGTTGGCCCCACACTTACTCCATTTAGGTCGCGGGCAGCTTCCTGTGTCTCCTTCTCCACCTCTGCGTCTTAGGCCTCACAGCTGCTTCCCTCTTCCTTCCCTCCTATACGATCGCTTATACTCTCGGCCAATCGGGTCTCAGGACTCGCTTCCTGATTAGCCAGGAGGAGAATCAGGACGATAGCGAATATCAATTCCCTATTGTCACACAACAGGGTGGGCTCAGGGCACAGTGCTCTGCGCCCCGAGCCCAACCTTTTTGAAAGCCTATTAGAGCGTCTGGCTCTAATCATGTGCTTCAAAAAAAATAAAAAATCCCCATTGGAATCCATGCATCCGGCGCCCTGCATGTAGATTAGGGGGCCGGACAAATGGATTAGGGCGGGCGGCCACTGCTTGTTATATATTGTAACTAAGGTCACCATCTTCTTCCCGAACTGAGATGCCAGTTAAGAGATGGCTCAATCCTGTACATCCTGGTGTCAGTTGCAATTTCTGGCACGGTGCCCAACACAGGATGAGCTCCTCCTGCATTCTCTCACCTCGATTGCTACAAAGTTATAATGTTGCAGTCTGTTACTGAAGGGGGAGGACTGAGGGAATGCTTTCTCCTGCCTGCAGCAGACTGATGATATCATCTCAGCCTAGGTCCATGGATTGGAGTATAAGGATGGCTTTATAATGACAAAGGGTAAAGAAATGCTAGAAAATGTGATATGACTGTTGTATATTACAAGATATCGGGAATGTATTCATGCAGACTTGTAAAGTTACTGACAGGTCCACTTTAATTGTGGAAAAGCGAAATATAAATCTGGAGTGATGTGATAAATCCAGGGATAGTCATGGTGTTATATCACTAAAGTGCAGTACACGGTGTGTGCAGCCTACTGCATTAGGGTGTGCGGGCCAAAGCTCAATCACACATGCATAGTAGGGCAGAGGTTGGTGTCAGTAGGGCAGGCAGTGGAAGGTGTCAGTAAGGCAGAGGACGGTGTCAGTCAGTAGGGCAGAGGGCGGTGTCAGTCAGTAGGGCAGAGGGCGGTGTCAGTCAGTAGGGCAGAGGACGGTGTCAGTCAGTAGGGCAGAGGGCGGTGTCAGTCAGTAGGGCAGAGGGCGGTGTCAGTCAGTAGGGCAGAGGGCGGTGTCAGTCAGTAGGGCAGAGGGCGGTGTCAGTCAGTAGGGCAGAGGGCGGTGTCAGTCAGTAGGGCAGAGGGCGGTGTCAGTCAGTAGGGCAGAGGGCGGTGTCAGTCAGTAGGGCAGAGGGCGGTGTCAGTCAGTAGGGCAGAGGGCGGTGTCAGTCAGTAGGGCAGAGGGCGGTGTCAGTCAGTAGGGCAGAGGGCGGTGTCAGTCAGTAGGGCAGAGGGCGGTGTCAGTCAGTAGGGCAGAGGACGGTGTCAGTCAGTAGGGCAGAGGACGGTGTCAGTCAGTAGGGCAGAGGGCGGTGTCAGTCAGTAGGGCAGAGGGCGGTGTCAGTCAGTAGGGCAGAGGGCGGTGTCAGTCAGTAGGGCAGAGGGCGGTGTCAGTCAGTAGGGCAGAGGGCGGTGTCAGTCAGTAGGGCAGAGGACGGTGTCAGTAGGGCAATGAACGGTGTCAGTAGGGCAGAGGACGGTGTCAGTCAGTAGGGCAGAGGGCGGTGTCAGTCAGTAGGGCAGAGGGTGGTGTCAGTCAGTAGGGCAGTGGACGGTCAGCAGGGGGCTCTGCATCGCACAGGGTGATTAGGGTTATTTGAGGTTATTGGTGGAGCTCTTCTAGGGAGTGAGGGGCTGAGAACGGCTATTGGGGAACTCTATAATAGAGGTAATAAAACAAAAACAGCTTTATTTTATCCCTGCACAGATTACAGTAATAATGCATCATTAATCCTCCCAGCACAGATTACAGCAGTTTCATTACCTGACCTCTGTAATAGAGGTTATCACACTATTAGATCACCAAAAGATTAAAATACTTCTACATTCCATTATACTAATGACTTACATCATGACTGCTGAAAAATGCTTAATAGCATTGACATGGAGGCCACCAACTAGCCCGGGGATAGGCAACCTCGGCACTCCAGCTGTGGAATGTGAGGTTATTGGTGGAGCTCTTCTAGGGTGGGGCTCAGGGCCATTATCGGGGAACTCTGCTATAGGAGGTAATAAAATAACAACTTTACAATATCTCTGCACAGATTAAATTTGACGTCAAGTGTTTGTTGAATTAGAGGTAACTCTAATGCCGACAGAAAAAGTCTGATGGGAGCTTTTCACCGGATATTCCAACTGTGTGTAGGCCCCATCTGACTTTTTCTGTCGGAATTTCCGACAGCAAAAATTTGGAGAGCTGGTTCTCACATTTTCCGACGGGAAAAGTTCTTGTCGGAAATTCAGATCGTCTGTAAAACAAACACGCATGCTCGGAATCAATTTGACGCATGCTCGTAATCACTGAACTTAATTTTTCTGGGCTCGTTGTAGTGTTGTACGTCACTGCGTTCTTGACGGTCGGAATTGTTTGTATGCAACACAAGTTTGAGCCAAAATTCCGTCTGAAAAAAAAACCCACGGTTTTCTTGTCGGAATTTCCGATCGTGTGTACGCGGCATTAGGGTCTAAGACCTTTCTCTACACCACATCCCTTAAAGTATATTGTTTCATTCCAGTCATGTATATACAATTGTATATACAATTTATTTTTATTTTTTTAAATATGGGTTTTATTTTGTATACATTAAAATCACATGATCTATATACAGTAAAACATTACAGTTGGTTGTTTCTTCTGCACAGAGGCTACACCATTTCTGAAACATGTTTCGCCAACGACTTCTTCTGGAAGAGTGTCGCCAAAACCTTTCTATATCAGCCAAGTTCTTGTCTATCAATAGGACTCCTTGTTTCTATCTATTGTGGTTGCTACTGGCTTTTGGAACCACGGAGACGCCATTAGAATAACCCACACACGTGATATATGCGGTTTGAAAAGTAGACCACTTACAGAGTGTCGTGTGTTAGGCAAGTCGGACGCCTCCCTTCTCTCCTTTCTTTCCTCCTTGGGCAATCGCTATTAACATACAGCAATACTGGGACTATACTGTCCCTTCTATGGTTGTCTAAATGCCAGTTTAGCGCTGGGGTTTAGTCGCGGAGCTCCTCGCCAAATTCCTTGTCAGGAGTAGCTACTGTGGATAGTTGTTAGAGATCCATTGATTTCTCCCCAAGTTTGGCCTTGCTGTACTTTTCTCTTCTGCCACTAGGTGGCCTGGGCACTTGGTGACATTAGATGTGAGACGGACATTTCAAGGTTGAGTTATGGGTATATCTCAGCCAATGGGCAGGGGTTTTATTGAATCCCTTAGCCTGCTGGAAGAACCTATATATTTGGGTGGCGTCAGGTGATCTATGTTCTGTGCCACCTGGACAGCTGTGTTTTGTCTGTCCCAGGCTGCTAGGCGAGAGAGTGGGCCTATCCTGGGGGCATTTGGTTGCTACGCTGTGTGAGGGCCTATCCAGAAGTAAGAGGGCAGCACAGGGTTGGGATTGCGGCTTGCAGTCTAACCAGAAGTGACGGTTCTGCCGGCCGGAGAACCTGTCGTGATCGAAGGTAGAAGGAAAGCTGTCGCTACTTAGGGTCCAACCACCTTATTACCAGGGACCACAGGGAGTCCAAGTACCAGACCAACATTCTCACCAAATGGGTACGGTAGAGAATCGTGAAACTTCAGATGGTGATCAAGTCAGGGACCCAACCAGTGGAGGTGAGACTTGCAGAGCAGCCTTGTGTGTCAAGCCAGGGACCGAGCCGGTCAGCATGCTTGCAGTTTAGCCAGAAGTGACGGTTCGGCCGGCCAAGAACCTGTCGTGGTCGGAGGTAAAAAAAAAAAAAGTTGTTGCCACTAAGGGCCCAACCACCTTTACCAGGGACCACAGTGAGTAGCTGAAGCAAGTACCGGAGCAACATTCTCACCGAACGGGTAGGGTAGAGAATTGTGAAACTTGAGACAGTGATCAAGTCAGGGACCCAACCAGCGGAGGTGAAGCTTACAGAGCAGCCTTGTGTGTCAAGCCAGGGACAGAGCAGGGGTGACGCTTAAAAAGGTATCCGGGGGGGGCGTGGCCAAGATGGCGGACTGAGAGGACGTGTTCCCTGTACTCTCCTGGAGTGTGATCCGTTTTTTATCTATCACATCCTGCCTGTGGGGCTCTAAGGTGCTCTGGATGTCGTACAGGGCTTTCGGGAAGAGAAGGAAGGCAAAGAAACTTAAGTTTCCTCTCTGCATACCTGAGGATCCCCCTCCGGCTGCCGTCTCCTCGCCGCGACCAGCGCGCCGCTGTAATATGGCGTCGCAGACGGACCTTGTGGAGGGTCCCGCTCCCTCCTCCCCTGGCATCCCCGAAGTGATGGCGGCAATTACAATGTGCCAGGCGGCTCTGACCAATAAAATTGAGGAGGTCCAACTGGATGTCAGCTTGATCCGACAGGACTTTGATAAGATACGCTCGAGAGTATCGGAAGCTGAACGGCGTGTTAGTGATGTGGAGGACACCGTGACGGATCATGACGCTACTCTGAGGGCCCTGCAGTCACGGGTGAAGGCGCTTGAGTATCGTGCGGAGGATGCCGAGAACAGGAGCCGTCGCAACAATCTTCGGATTGTGGGACTGCCGGAGGGAGTGGAGGGTCGGGCCCCGGCTCCATTCGCGGAAGAGCTGCTCCGGTCACTGCTGCCCGCGGCCCAGTTGTCCGCTTACTTTGCGGTGGAGCGCGCTCATCGGGTCCCGCCTAAACCGGGTCCGGAGGGGTCTCCCCCTCGCACATTCATACTCAGGCTGTTGAATTTTAGGGACCGGGATGAACTTCTGCGTGCCTCCCGTGCAGCTGGTGATTTGCCGTACCGCAATGGGAAGCTGCTGCTGTTCCCGGATTACACGATGGAGACCCAGAGACAACGCCGCTCTTTCGATGCAGTCAAGGCTGCTCTGCGTCGCAAGGGGATCAAGTATAGTGTTCTGTTCCCGGCGAAGCTGCGGGTGGTGGACGGTGAGACGGTGCGCTTCTTTACTTCCCCGAAGGATGCCTCTGCCTGGGTAGACACTTTGCCTTGACCACCTGATCGCCCCTAGGGCATTGGATATATATATATATTTTTTTTTTTTTTTCTCTTTGTGGCGGGAAGTATGCGGGTACACCTTGGTGACGGGCAAGCTCTTCTGACCCCCTCCTGAGTGGGGTGTCCCCACTCCTGGAACTTAGAACTGATGACCTTGTGACCATCTCCCTGCTCTGTCGGATGGTGCAGACTGATGCCTAGACTTTGGTTGTCCGTGCTCCGCTGGGTTTGGGTGGGGGTTGTTGTGGGGTGGGGGAGCCTTGGAGACTGCCTGTGAAGCTGCAACGTGTCCCTTCCTTCGATTCTTATGATCACCCTAATGAGACTGCCCGCTATTCCTGCTTTCCATGGTTCGTAACGGTTAAGTATGTGCCCCTGCTATGGCAGGTGAAACTGACAATCAGGACATTCGCTATGTATCACTCCGGGGGAGGTGGGGAGGGACCTGTGTTATATCTCCCCCTCTCGAATCTCTGGAGAGTGGCGGTGCTGGGATATCTGACGCTGGCTACACGCTCCCAGCCGTTGTGTTAAGTTCTTGAACTATGGGGTTTTTGGGACTCAAGTGCTCCTTATTGTTCCGGGGGGCATGGGGTGGGGGGTGGGGGGGTGGAAGTTGTTATAGTTTCTTGGGCTTTTGTTTTTCCTTTGTATTTTTGTTATTTCTGTTATGGTTGGGTTGGTCTGGTCTTGGGCTATATTCATGTGTTGCTTTGACTGTTCACTTGGTGCAGTGCCGCTACCGGGTCGGCTCTGGCAGATTGGGGATGAGCGGCTTGGCTCCTCCCTGGGATGTCAGCGCCGGCCTACTTCATGGGGAGGGTGGTGCAGTTTTAATCTCGGGTCTCCCCTATGGCTAAGTGTCGGGTGGTTTCGTGGAACGTGAGGGGCCTTAATTCAGTGGTAAAGCGCTCTCTGGTGCTTAATTATCTGAGGAGGCTCCACCCCCAGGTGTGTATCCTACAGGAGACGCATCTGATGGGGTCTCGGGTCCTGAGTCTAAGGAGGGCGTGGGTGGGTGCACACTACCACGCGCCATATTCCAATTATGCCAGGGGCGTTAGTGTTCTTGTGCATAGATCCTTGCCCTTTAAGCTCATTGATGTGAGGCTGGATCCGGGGGGAAGGTATGTAGTCCTGCATGCCCTGGTCTCGGAGATCCCTTTTGTTTTTGTGGGGGTGTACTTGCCCCCCCCTGCGGACCTAGATGTCCTCCATTCCCTTATGCAGCAGGTCACTATGTATAATGTTGAAAATGTGCTTATTATGGGGGACTTCAATCTGGTTATGTCCAGAGATCTGGACAGACTGCATGCCTCTGGTCCTCAGCAGCCCGGCCTGGCTAATTGGGCCTCTGCCTTTCATATGACGGATGTCTGGAGGCATGTGCATCCCTCAGCTAAAGGTTATACGTGTCTCTCGAGCACCTACCGGACCATGTCACGCATCGACCTGGCGTTTGCCTCCCCTGGCCTATTACGAGGGGTAGTCGATGCCGAGATCCTCTCTAGAGGTATTTCGGACCATGCTCCGCTATCTGTCACGATTCAGACCGCCCAGGAACTGGGGGTAAGGCTGTTGAGGCTGTCCAGGTATTGGATTGAGGACCCTGACATTCAGGAGGACATGCCGGAGGCCATGTGTGCGTTCTGGTTGGCTAATGAGGGTTCTGCTGGAGCACTGGTTGAATGGGACGCATTTAAGTCCTGGTTAAGGGGTGACTTTACAGCTCGGGTTGCAGTGCGGAAGCGGGTATCTATGCAGTCTCTGAGGGAGCTTGAGGACCGTGCTAGGTTGCGGGAGGCCGAATACGTGCGTTCCCCTGACAGTGCGCATTATGTGCCCTGGCAGGATGCCCTGCGGGATCTATCTTTACTCAGAGTGGACTTGACTAAGAAGTCGATGTTGGAGAGTGCACAGAGGGTCTTTGAATATGGGGACAAGAACGGTAGGCTGCTGGCTTGGCTTGCTCGGGGACAGAGACCGATGACTCATGTTGGCAGTCTGAGAGATAGTGAGGGAGGGCCGATTACGTCCCCTGTGGGTATGAGTGCACGGTTCCTGGAGTTTTACCGTGCCTTGTATTCCTCTAGGGCTCATTATGACAGCTTTGATCTGACCCGGTATCTGGACCGGGTCTCTCTCCCCTCGCTGTCTGATGTGCAGCGTGAGCGGTTAGACTCCGATATTTCCCTGGAAGAGATACAGATGGCCATGAACTCCATGCAGTCTGGGAAATCCCCTGGACCGGATGGGATTCCGATTGAGTTCTATTCAGTGTATCAGGAGATGCTCGCACCTAGGTTTGCCTCTCTACTGCGGCAATCCTTCACTGAGGGATCCCTCCCTGACTCGATGTATGATGCCATAGTGGTGTTGGTGCCCAAACCCGGCAAGGATCCTGAGGAATGTGCCTCCTATAGGCCAATCTCCTTAATCAATGCGGACGCTAAACTCCTCGCCAAGATTTTGGCCATTAGATTAAGTACGGTAATTGAGGATTTGGTTCAGGTGGATCAGACTGGGTTTATGCCGGGGAAGGGTACCGATATCAATATTCGCCGCTTGTTTCTTAACTTGGCCACTTCTCACAGCAATGGGGGGACTAGAGTCGTGGCCTCTCTCGATGCAGAGAAGGCCTTCGACTCTGTAGAGTGGAGTTATCTGTGGGAGGTACTGGGGAGATTTGGTCTGGGCCCTAGGTTTCTCCAGTGGCTTCGTATGCTGTATAGATCCCCAAGAGCCAGGATTCGGGTGAATGATTCTCTGTCGGAGCATTTTCTCCTCCAGAGGGGAACTCGTCAAGGGTGTCCCTTGTCACCCAGCCTCTTTGCTTTGGCCCTCGAGCCCTTGGCGGTCATGGTACGGGAGTCGGACCGTATCATTGGGCTCCGGGTTGGCCCTCTGGAGGAGAAAATTTCATTGTACGCGGACGACACCCTTTTGTATCTCCAGGACCCTGGGGAGTCTTTAACTGCTGCCTTGGAGATGTTCGATGAGTTTGGTAGGTATTCTGGGATACGTATCAATTGGTCCAAGTCTGTTCTTTTCCCGATAGATGAGAAAGCTAGAGAAATGGCCCCATCATTGGCCCTACAGTGGGTTGACGAATTCACGTACTTGGGCATTAAAGTTTCCCGCGACATTAGGTCTTTCGATCGTCTCAACTTGAGGCCGATTGTTGCCCGTCTTAAGGATCACTGCTCGCGTTGGAGTAACCTCCCGTTGAATCTTCTGGGACGTATTAACGTTTTGAAAATGATATACCTCCCCAAATTTAACTACATATTTCGGAACTGTCCTGTGTGGATATCCCCCTCACTGTTCAGGGAATTGGATCGCTGCATTGGCTCTTTTCTATGGCGGGGTTCTTCTCCTAGATTGGCCAGATCCACTCTTCAGCTGCCTGTTAGCTGTGGGGGGTTGGCTCTGCCCAACCTGCAGATCTACTACTGGGCGGCCGTGTTGGTAACAGTGAGGTGGTGGTTTGAACAATCTAGGGCCAATGCGGCAGTCTGTTTGGAGGCTGCCATTCTGGGTTCCCTCTCCGAGCTGGGTAATCTGGTTTATAGGGGGCCCTCAGAATACCCCCTGTTGCCGGTCCCATCTAGGACTACGCTCAGGGTGTGGGGTGTGGCTAGGCGTCGTTTTCTGTCGCCTGGCCGCTGGTCTCCCTTCACTCCATTATGGGGGAACCCTTCCCTTGAGCATTTTCGCTCCATGCCTGACCCACAGTTGTGGGCCCGCTGGGGAGTTAAGATGTTGAGAGATGTTGTTGTAGGTGGGTCCCTGATCGCCTTTCCGGATCTGGTGAGTACGTATGGTCTGCCGCCCTGGATGCTATTCCGCTACTTACAGCTGCGGCATGCCTTCCGGGCACAGTTTCCCAGTCCCCCTGTCCTTGCGACCGACGCGGTGGAAGAATTGCTGTCTCAGAGTTCGCTCACTAAGACCCTGTCGGCCCTGTACTTTACAATTCTTTGTAGGGATTCTACTAGGATTGACTCCCTATGGAGGAAGTGGGAGGTTGATATTCCGTCCCTAGATAGAGAGGGGTGGGAGGAATGTTTTGAGAATGGTTATAAACTGGTGATCTCTTCTAGGGATAAACTGCTACAAACTAAGTTTTTGCATAGGGTATACCTTACCCCCCAGAGACTGCATAGAATTTATCCGCAACGGTCGCCGGATTGCCCGCGCTGCCATACTTCGGAGGGTACTTTTCTTCATATGTTTTGGTCTTGCCCTAAGCTCTCTGACTTTTGGTCTGCAGTAATTGAGATGGTCAATGTTCGCCTTCACCTGGACCTTCCGGCTTCTCCGGAATTGGTCCTGCTAGGGGTGCAGGAGGATGATCAGAGGCCAAGGTATACCAAGTTATTACTGTCGCTGCTGTTCTTTTACGCGAAAAAAGCAATTTTGGTTAAATGGAACTCTAGATCTCCCCCCACCTTGGGGATGTGGATGGACGCTGTGAATGCTGCCCTTCCCTTATATAAAATGACGTACTTGAACAGGGGCTGTCCTCTAAAATTTGAGCGGGTGTGGGGGCCGTGGACTGATCCTCTACAGTAGTGCTGATACGGTCCCCCTTTGTTGCGGGCGGGTCCCTCTGGCCCGTCTTGCTTTCCTCCTCCCCTCTTCTCTCTCCCCTGCCTACTCCCCTCCCCTTCCCCGGTGGTGAGCTCTGAGTTGCTAATGTACTGCTGAACCGGAGTGTTTTTCCTGCTCCTTAGTCTGCTTCATGTATAACTTGTTATGACTATGCTAGCAAATGTACTGCACGTTCGTTGCCTTTTTTTTTTATTTTTTATTATTTATTCATTTATTTTCTCTCCTCTGTATTTTGGATCTTTTATTTTGACTCAATAAAGACCAACCTTGTTGTTAAAAAAAAAAAAAAAGGTATCCGGAGTGCTAAGCTAGTCACCCAGCAGGGAAGCGTAGGTGACCCTTGAGGGAGATACCACTGCAAAAGCTTTGAGGAGCTCAGAGATTTAGAGTCAGTGAATCAGAGGATCCAGTGAGAGACCAGAAGCTCAAGGGGGCTGAAGAACTAGTAGAAGTAGAAGTTGTAGTAAGTTGTAGTAAAGCTAAGTGAACTGCCCGGGTGGATACTTTTTAAATATCATCAATTACATCACACATCACACAGCTAGAGCTCAATTTCCCCAGCCTCCAACCATTATAGAATATACTATTGAGAGGCTACTGTCCCTGGGGGCACTGGAGAAACCCTTGTCCACCCTCTGCGGTGTGCTCCTTTGCACCAGCTCGGTCAAACTGGAAAAACTGTGGGAACATTGGCAGCTAGACGTTCCATCTTTGGATAAGGAATCTTGGGAGGAAAGTTTGGAACAAGGTCCCAAACTTGTCATCTCGTCTAGGGATGAATTAACACAAGTCAAGTTTTTCCACAGGGTGTACGACACCCCTTAGAGCAGAGGTGGCAAACACAAGGCCCGCGGGCCGAATGTGGCCCTCCAGGCAATTTCATGCGGCCCTCGCACCTCTCCAGTCTTCCTCCAAACCCTTACTTTTTGCTTTCAAGCAATGCATCCAGCTTCTTCCCAGCAGCTGCATAAGGAAAGGGGGGTGCACTGTGATGTAAGGGAGAGTAGGGGACACAACTTCTGATGGTGGGGTGGCTCTTTACATCCAATGTAAGGGGAGGGAATGCGCTGGACATCTAATCTTACAGATACAACCGGCCCTTTTGAGGGCAACCATAATGCTGATGCGGCCCACAACGAAATTGAGTTTGACACCCCTGCCTTAGAGCCTTCAGAGAATGTTCCCACACCGTAAACCTAACTGCCCCCGCTGTGACCTTCACATAGGAACTTGCATGCATATGTTTTGGGACCGTCCTGTCATAGTGTCATGTTGGCAAGCTGTTTTTGCCGAAATTAGTCTTGGGCTGCAAATTAATCTGACCCCTACCCCAGCTTTGGCCTTGTTGGGGATCCCTGATGATTAGCAGAGTTCCCATCACTCTAAGTTACTTATACTGTAGATTACCTTTTATATTATGCTAAAAAGGCGATCCTACTTAATTGGGTTTCTTCATCTCCACCGACCGTCTCCGGTTGGGAAAGGATGGTGGATGAGGCACTCCCGTTATCTAGGATGATGTACTCGAACAGGGGGTGTGCTTGGAAATACAATAAGGTGTGGCCCCCCTGGACACTGACGTGATGTTTTCCGTTGGATGATGGTAGGGGGGTGTGGATTTGTTTTCTGGTTCAGGGGGCAGCCCTCTGCCACTCTCTCCCCTCCCTCCTGCCGCCAGCGTACACCGTATGCCGATACGATAAGATATAGCATACTGTCCTACTATGAAGTAGGAATGGTCGCCTTGCTCTTTAGTGAGTTGCAATAGTCAATTAAATGACCAACTCAACAAATAACCTAGGCTAAAAATGTACTGAGATTGTACATGTGTTCTTCACCGTTTTCGCATCGGTCTACTTTCCCTGTGTTACAAGTGAATTGTATAGTAATGACATTGTGTGATCTGTGTTATGTAATCTCCTTATTTGAATAAAGCACCTTCTTGTTAAAAAGCGGAGAGAACTGTTACGGTTGAATTCGGAACTGTTAAGTACTGTTGCCATAGCAGACAGCAGTGGCGCCTTGCTGGGGCCTTTCCCTGTATGGCTGTCTTCCTATTAAAGTCTCGAAAGTCTGTCTATTGAAATTGCAACCACTTAAGGGTCTCCTGGCACTAACCCGCTTTCCCTTGCAAAATATAAAAAGGACTGTTAAAAGAAATAAAACCTCTTTTGCGTTCAAGAAGTGTCTGGTGCCCACCATCTTTGCACCCAGTATGCCTCACAACCCACTAGATATTGAAGGATGTCAGTGGTCCGTGGCCCTCAAAAGATTCTCATTAGACTGGAAGAGGTTAGAGATTCTGCTACACCAGATCAAAATACTTCTACATTCCATTATACTAATGCGTGACATTGTGACTGCTGCAAGATGTTTAATAGCATTGACATGGAGACAACCAACTAGACCGGGAATAGGCAACCTCGGCACTCCAGCTGTGGAATGTGAGGTCATTGGTGGCGTTCTTCTAGGGTGGGTGAGGGGCCGAGGACAGGTATTGGAAAACGCTGCTATAATTAATAGGGAGGTAAAAAAAATAACAGCTCTATATGATCCCTGCACAGAGTTATTAAGTATTATTATTCCTCTGAACACAGATTATAGCATTTTCATTACCGAACCTCTGTAATAGAGAGATTATCACATCATTATATCAAGGATTAAAATACTACTACATTCCATTATACTAATGAGTCACATCATGACTGCTGCAAGATTGCTTATTAGCATTGACATGGAGGCAACCAACTAGAACGGGGATAGGAAACCAACTAGAACGGGGATAGGCAACCAACTAGAACGGGGATAGGCAACCAACTAGAACGGGGATAGGCAACATCGGTACTCCAGCTGTGGGTATTGGTGGAACTTTTCTGGAGGGGTGAAGGGCCGAGGGCGGTTATTGGGGAACTCTTGCTATAGAAGCAATAAAATTACAGCTCTATAATATCTCTGCACAGATTACAGTAATAAAACAACAGCTCTATATGATCCCTGCACAGATTATAGTTATTAAGTATTATTAATCCTCTGAACACAGATTATAGCATTTTTATTAGCGAACCTCTGTAATAGAGAGATTATCACACTGTTATATCATAGATTAAAATACTTCTACATTCCATTATACTAATGAGTCACATCATGACTGCTGCAAGATTTCTTATTAGCATTGACATGGAGGCAACCAACTAGAACGGGGATAGGCAACCAACTAGAACGGGGATAGGCAACCAACTTGAACGGGGATAGGCAACCAACTTGAACGGGGATAGGCAACCAACTAGATCGGGGATAGGCAACCAACTAGAACGGGGATAGGCAACCAACTGGAACGGGGATAGGCAACCAACTGGAACAGGGATAGGCAACCAACTGGAACAGGGATAGGCAACCAACTGGAACGGGGATAGGCAACCAACTGGAACGGGGATAGGCAACCAATTGGAACAGGGATAGGCAACCAACTAGAACAGGGATAGGCAACCAACTAGAACGGGGATAGGCAACCAACTAGAACGGGGATAGGCAACCAACTAGAACGGGGATAGGCAACCAACTGGAAGGGGGATAGGCAACCAACTACAACGGGGATAGGCAACCAACTAGAACGGGGATAAGCAACCAACTGGAACGGGGATAGGGAACCAACTAGAACGGGGATAGGCAACCAACTAGAACGGGGATAGGGAACCAACTAGAACGGGGATAGGCAACCAACTAGAACGGGGATAGGCATCCAACTAGAACGGGGATAGGCATCCAACTAGAACGGGGATAGGCAGCCAACTGGAACGGGGATAGGCAGCCAACTGGAACGGGGATAGGCAACCAACTAGAACGGGGATAGGCAACCAACTAGAACGGGGATAGGCAACCAACTAGAACGGGGATAGGCAACATCGGTACTCCAGCTGTGGGTATTGGTGGAACTTTTCTGGAGGGGTGAAGGGCCGAGGGCGGTTATTGGGGAACTCTTGCTATAGAAGCAATAAAATTACAGCTCTATAATATCTCTGCACAGATTACAGTAATAAAACAACAGCTCTATATGATCCCTGCACAGATTATAGTTATTAAGTATTATTAATCCTCTGAACACAGATTATAGCATTTTTATTAGCGAACCTCTGTAATAGAGAGATTATCACACTGTTATATCATAGATTAAAATACTTCTACATTCCATTATACTAATGAGTCACATCATGACTGCTGCAAGATTTCTTATTAGCATTGACATGGAGGCAACCAACTAGAACGGGGATAGGCAACCAACTAGAACGGGGATAGGCAACCAACTTGAACGGGGATAGGCAACCAACTTGAACGGGGATAGGCAACCAACTTGAACGGGGATAGGCAACCAACTAGATCGGGGATAGGCAACCAACTAGATCGGGGATAGGCAACCAACTAGAACGGGGATAGGCAACCAACTAGATCGGGGATAGGCAACCAACTAGATCGGGGATAGGCAACCAACTAGAACGGGGATAGGCAACCAACTAGAACGGGGATAGGCAACCAACTAGAACAGGGATAGGCAACCAACTAGAACGGGGATAGGCAACCAACTAGAACGGGGATAGGCAACCAGCTAGAACGGGGATAGGCAACCAACTAGAACGGGGATAGGCAACCAACTAGAACGGGGATAGGCAACCAACTAGAACGGGGATAGGCAACCAACTAGAACGGGGATAGGCAACCAACTAGAACGGGGATAGGCAACCAGCTAGAACGGGGATAGGCAACCAACTAGAACGGGGATAGGCAACCAACTAGAACGGGGATAGGCAACCAACTAGAACGGGGATAGGCAACCAACTAGAACGGGGATAGGCAACCAGCTAGAACGGAGATAGGCAACCAACTAGAACGGGGATAGGCAACCAACTAGAACGGGGATAGGCAACCAACTAGAACGGGGATAGGCAACCTCGGTACTCCAGCTGTGGGTATTGGTGGCACTCTTCTGGAGGGGTGAAGGGCTGAGGGCAGTTATTGGGGAACTCTTGCTATAGAAGCAATAAAATTACAGCATTATAATATCTCTGCACAGATTACAGTAATAAAATATCATTAATCCTCCGATCACCTCACTAAACGATCAAAATACTTCTACAATCCATTATACTAAATGAGCCACATCAATGACATCATGAATGCCGCAAGATGCTTGATAACATTGACAACCAACTAGACCTGGAATAGACAACTCGTATCTGTGGTGAAACTACAAAGCCCATCACCCCTCTGCCACTGGGAGTAATTTAAAAAGAGTAAAAATCTGGCACCAGGACGTCTCGATATAAATAAAGATATACATTTTTAATGCCATCAAACCATAAAAAAGGAATCAATTCCTAAAAGCGTATACATCTCAGCCTCTTACATGAAGCTACAGGCATGACTAAGAGCCCTTTCACACTGGGGCGTTTTTCACGCGGTACAGCGCTAAAAATAGCGCTGCTATAGCGCGTGAAAAAACCTGCCCTGCAGGCTTCAATGTGAAAGCCCGAAGGCTTTCACACTGAAGCGGTGGGCTAGCAGGACCGCTTCAAAAGTCCTGCTAGCCGCATCTATACCGCGCCTTCCCTATAGAGGTGCATTGCGGGCGGTATTAACCCTTTTTCGGCCGCTAGCGGGGGTTAAAACCGCACCGCTAGCGGCCAAATACCGCAGTAAATACGACGGTATAGCAGCGCTAAAAATCGCGCTGCTATACCGCCACCGCGGGTAACGCTGCAATGTGAAAGCAGCCTAAGGCTTCCAGGGTTCGGCAATGCCTTATGGGACTTGTAGTTCCACAACGAGCATCTAAATCTGACCATGAAGTATATCAAAACGAATTCAAGCAGCATAAGAAACCTTCACACATTGCACTCACATCTATCAAAACCAATAGAGGCACTTCAACAATAAACTCGGCAGTGGGCTCCAAACCAGAAACAAACTTGCGGTAAAACTTGATGTATTGTGGTCTCGGCGGACCACGAGTTAACCGTAAGCCTCACACCCCGCTCCCTTCGTTCTCCCCTTACTCAAAGCACTGCACACTTGGTGGTCGGTAATCTGAACGTTCTGGAACACGAGTAGTATGCCATGTAACCAGGGCCACTGATAGGCCAGTACAACTGGCCCTGTTGTACCAGGCCCAGGTAATCTTCACAGAGTGGGAATTGATGCAGAATAAAAAATATAATATTCCTCCAGCCAGCACCCCATCACCAACCGATCCAAGCACGTTATGCTGCCTGCAAAAATGGTGCCACCCATGCCATTGCCATAATGTGCTGCAGACAGTGCCACCCATGGCATGGGTGGCACCGTCTGCAGTACATTATGGCATTGGCAGTGTCTGGGGAGAGGTCATGGGCGGGGACAGGGGTGGGGCCCCATCAATTAGGCTGTACAGGGCCCCATGATTTCTATCAGCAGCCCTGCGTGTAACCACTTCCAGACCAGTTTCGTCACACAGGTCTTCTTCAATGTCAATCAAATTCAGTAACACAGGAGCCGGGGACGGGGCCGCTGTCTGTGTCGATGTGAGCATGTGCGGCTTCCCCCCAGGAAAGGGGCTTTCCGTGTGGGGGGTACCTGATGAATAGGAGGGGCCTGGGTGCCGGAGGGGCACCTGATGAAGAGCAGGCGCCTGGACTCCGGCGGGGCACCCGATGAAAAGGAGGCGCCTGGACGCCACCGGGGGACCCGATGAAGAGGAGGCGCCTGGACGCCACCGGGCACCCGATGAAGAGGAGGCGCCTGGACGCTGGCGGGGCACCCGATGAAGAGGAGGCGGCTGGACGCCACCGGGGCACCCGATGAAGAGGAGGGGCCTGCAGCCAGCGGGGCACCCGATGAAGAGGAGTGGCCTGGATGCCACCGGGGCACCCGATGAAGAGGAGGGGCCTGGACACTACCGGGGCACCACGATGAAGAGGAGGGACCTGGATGCCACCGGGGGACCCGATGAAGAGGAGGGGCCTGGATGCCGACGGGGCACCGAGGAAGAGGAGGGGCCTGGACGCCGGCGGGGCACCCAATGAAGAGGAGGGGACTGGACGACGGCGAGGCACCCGGTGAAGAAGAGGGGCCTGGACGCCGGCGGGGCACCTGATGAGGAGGAGGGGCCTGGACGCCGGCGGGGCACCCGATGAAGAGGAGGGGCCTGGACGCCACCGGGGCACCCGATGAAGAGGAGGGCCCTGGATGCCACTGTGCACCCCAGAAGAAGAGGATCGGGGCTGCTCTGTGCAAAACCATTACACAGAGCAGGTAAGTAATAGGTTTGTTATTTTTATTAAAAATAAAAAATAAAATAAAAAAAACACACAGTAAACATAAAAAGGGAAAAACAGAGCAACCCCATCCGGGGGTGCTCAGATGTTCTATAGTGCCCTACATAAAAATCCATAGAAAGTGTCACCGTCTCTTTCATCGAGGAGAGAACAAAAAGAATAAAAATAGAGAGTGCTCCATCGCCAGGGGACCTCGGGGCTTCCATTACCGGAGCCGGCTTTTACGTTTATCGGAGGTTGAATAATGCATCCAGCTGCACTATAAAAGGTGGTAAACTTATCCCAGGGGTCCAATTCCTGTCATTATGCTTTAAAATTCGAGTACCTTCATTTAATCCAATAAAAACACTCAGCAGTCTTACACTATGGGGCATCTTGTGTTCGTCTCATATGGGATCAATAACAGACAGGGCTATGAAAAAGTATTCATACCCCTTGAAATTTTCCACATTGTGTCATGTTACAACCAAAAACGTAAATGTAGATTTTATTGGGATTTTATGTGATAGACCAACACAAAGAAGAAGAAAAATTAAATGTTTTTTTTAATTCATTTTCCCCCCAAAATAAATATGTGAAAAGTGTGGGGGGGCATTGGGGAAAAAAAGACATAAGAAGTCTTGTTTGTAATTTGTGAGGAGCCGTGTGGGGGAGGGGACACAGCAAACATGTTGAAGAAGGTGCTCTGGTCACATGAGAACAAAATTTTACTTTTTGGCCTAAAAGCAAAAATCTATATGTGGCAGAAAACGAAAGACTGCACATCACCCTGTACACACTGTGAAACATGGTGGTGGCAACATCATGTGGTGGGATGCCTTTTCTTCATCAGGGACATGGAAGCTGATCAGAGTTGATGGGAAGATGGATGGAGCCAAATACAGGACAATCTTAGAAGAAAACCTGTTAGGCCTCGTACACACGATCGGACATATCCGATGAAAACGGTCCGCGGACCATTTCCATCGGATATGTCCGATCGGGAGTTTGATCCGATGGCGTGTACACACCATCGGATCAAATTCCCCACCGCCGGACGGCGCGGTGACGTGGTGGTGACGCGGCGGTGACGTTGACGCCGCCACGTCACCGCACCAGGAAGTTAAACACTTCCGCGCATGCGCCGAATCCATTCGGCGGCGGCGCGGAGGCGGTGGGGGACGACATGTCTGCTGGTAAGTGTACTAACCAGCAGACATGTCGGGCGGACAGATTCCCACCGGATAGATTTCAAAGCATGTTTTGAAATCTGTCGGGTGGAGAAATCTGTCCGCTAGCCCATACACACGAGCGGAGATGTCTGCTGAAACGGTCCATCGGACCGTTTTCAGCGGACATATCCCCTCGTGTGTACGAGGCCTTAGAGTCTGCAAAAGACTTGAGACCAGGGGGAGCTCCACCTTCCAGCAGGACATCGATCCTAAAGTACAGCCAGAGCTACAATGGAATGGTTTAGGTCAAAAGCATATTCATGTGTTAGAATGGCCCAAAGTCCAGACCTAAACCCAATTGACAATCTGTGGCAAGCACTGGAGGCTGGTGCTCAATATTTGGGGGGGTGGCAAAAATGTAATTTGGTCACTTTTCAATGTATTATAATCTTTACTAATTTGGAATAATAATCTTTCCACGCTTGGGAGATTGCACGCGTTAAATTTATTAACACGCATTTTTTTTTGTGGTTTGTTTTTTAAAAGTACAGCGCAACAACTTTTTTGGTTCATTACCTTTTTTTGGCAATACCTCGGATTGGGAGTAGCGCGGTTAACGAGCGTTTTGCAATACGAGCTATCCTGACTCAATTTGCAAGTGTTGTCCTCGCAAAACGAGCAGGATTCAAGCCTCTGCTGTGTGCAGTACCGCATTTGGCCAGAGGTGCGGGGGCGCTGGTGACACTCTGAGCCACAGGTGTCAAACACAAGGCCCGCGGGCCATTTTAGGTGGCCCTCGCACCTCTCCAGCAGCTGCAGGAGAGCTCCAGTCCTCCTCTGGTCCTCCTCCAGACCCCTACTTTCTGCTTTCAAGCAAAGCATCCAGCTTCTTCCCAGAAAGGGGGGTGCACTGTGATGTAAGGGAGAGTGGGGGACTCAACTTCTGATGGTGGGGTGACTCTTGACATCTAATGTAAGGGGAGGGGATGCGCTGGACTTAGAATCTTACAGATACAACCGGCCCTTTTGAGGGCAATCATAATGCTGATGCGACCCACGATGAAATAGAGTTTGACACCCCCGCTCTAAGCCATTCGGATGCACTCAGAAAAACTCAGTTCCTGAGGGCCCTTTCACACCGGTGTGTTTGTGCCGCGTTTTTGCAGCGTTTTTTCGCGGTAAAAATAGCGCTCATAAAACGCTCCCCATGCCCCCTCCATTGAAATTAATTAAAAACCGCTGTAAAAACACAGTAAAAACGAAGCGTTAAAATCGCTGTAAAACATCGCGATTTTTCTGCGTTTTTACCACGTTTTTAATTAATTTTAATGGAGAGGGGCATGGGGAGCGTTTTAATAGCGCTATTTTTACCGCGGCAAAAACGCGGCAAAACGCACCAGTGTGAAAGGGCCCTGAGTGTTTCCGAGCCTTTCCGAGTGCATTGTAGCTGCTCTGAGTGATCCCTGAGTATTGTTGAGTCTCTCCGGCGCCTCCCACCTCTGGTCACACCACATGCTGTACTGCATACAATCAAAAAGTCAATGTGGAATGAATACAGTGAAACCTAGGATTGCGAGCAACGCGGTTAAAGGGTCACTAAAGGAAAAAAAATGTTTTTGCTGAAATGACTGTTTGCAGGGTAATAGAGACATAAAAGTTAACGGATTCCTTTTCAAAATGATTAAAAATAGATAAAAATCCAATCATATAATGTGCCTGCAGGTTAGTTTCACTTTTGAACTGGCTTCATGTTTCTGCGAAGTAGAAATAGACACACAGAACAAAAACAAACAAATCCAGGGCAGTGTTTTGTTTTTAAAATGAATCTGATTGGTTCTGGGAAGATTTAGACACACAGTAATGACAGCTCAGACCACCGTGAGAAAGCTCCCAGTACTGTGGTTATAAGGAAACAGACAAGCAGGAAGTGTGGAGAACAGAGCAGGATTACAGCAACTTCAAAGCAAAAACGAACAATAAGGACATGAAACCAGTACTGCAGTAAGGTAAAGGAAGCTATTTAGCTAAAAAAAAAAAAAAAATTCCTTTAGTGATCCTTTAACGAGCGTTTCGTAATACAAGCATTTTTTTTTTTTTTTTATTCTGACCCGGTTTGCGAAACAAGCAGGATTCCAGCCACAGCGGTGTGCAGTACTGCATTTGGCTTGAGGTACGGGGGTGCCGAAGCTGAATGGACCCGTTTCAGAAAAACTCAAAAATACTCACCTTTCCCAAAACTCTTCGGCGCCCCCCCCCCCCACCTCTGGCCACATGCTGTACTGCATACAATAGAAGTCAGTGTGGAACAAATGACCTTCGTTTCCATTGACTTCTATGGGAAAACTCGCTTTGATATGCAGGTGCTTTGGATTACAAGCATTCTCCTGGAACGGATTATGCTCCAAGGTTCCACTGTACAATGTTTATATAGCGCCAAGAGTTTGGCAGCACTTTACAATATAAAAGGGACACAAAACAATTGAATACTGGAGGGTCTGGAGGAGGACCCTTCCTACTTGGAACAGGAAAGCTGCCACAAGAGAGCCAGGAGGCTGAATGTTTTGTTGATTTGTATTGATGGTGAGAACCCCCCCCCGCGTGGGAAAACATGGTCTGACGTGGAGAAAACTCACTGTTTTGGCATTAGCACTGACCTAGGAAACCCCGACATGTCACACCATGTACAGTGATGAACCGCGAGTTCTTTTCATTTCCTGTCTAACTTGCTGATGTATTTGTTACTTCCAAATTTCCTGCAATCTGAAGATTCGGATACAAATGTATTACACGTGATACTTTGTCACTCTCCCTGTTGTATACACAGAGTTTAACCACTTCAGCCCCGGACCATATTGCTGGTCAATGACCGGGGCCACTTTTTGCGATTCGGCACTGCGTCGCTTTAACAGACAATTGCGCGGTCGTGCGACGTGGCTCCCAAACAAAATTGGCGTCCTTTTTTCCCCACAAATAGAGCTTTAAAACAAATCTGCGCTATAAAACAAAAATAGAGCGACAATTTTGAAAAAAATATGAATATTTTTTTACTATAATAAATATCCCCAAAAATATATAGTTTAGGCCGACACCTATTTTTCATAAAAAAATAATCGCAATAAGCGTTTGATTCGTTTGCGCAAAAGTTATTGGGCTGGATTCTCGTACGGCGGCGTATCCTATTTACACTACGCCGCTGCAACTCTGGACGCAAGTGCCGTATTCTCAAAGCACTTGCGTCCCAAGTTACGGCGGCGTAGCGTAAATGGCCCGGCGTAAGCCCGGGTAATTCAAATATGGATGAGGTGGGCGTGTTTTAGGTAAAAGAAACGTGACCCCACGTTTTTTAAGTTTTTTTTTTTAACTTCGCATGCGCCGTCCGTGGACGTATTCCAGATCCAAATTACGCCGCAAATACATTGGTTTCGACGTGAACGTAACTTACGCGAAGCCCTAGTCGCGAACGATTCACGCAAACGACGTAAACAACGTAAAAATCAACGCTGTCGCGACGTCCATGCTTAACTTAACGCCTCACCTACGCAAAGTTACCCCTCATATAGCAGGAGTAACTTTACGCAAACAACGTAAAATACGACGACCAGGCGCAATTACGTTCGGGAAACGGGTTATCTAGCTCATTTGCATATTCAACGAGGCTAATCGACGGAAGCGCCCCTAGCGGCCAGCGCATAATTGCACACAATTATACGCCGGCGTAGGCAAGTTACGTTGGCGGAGGAAGCCTATTTTTTTTACGTATCTGCCTTTGGGAAACGATGTAAACATGCGCCGGCGCAGATTTGAAATTACGGCGACGTATCTGGAGACACTTTTGAGAATCTGGCCCATAGCGTCTACAAAATAGGGGATAGTTTTATGGCATTTTTATTTTATTTTTTTACTAATAAAGGTGCCGATCAGCAATTTTTATCGGTACTGCGACATTATGGCGGACACTTCGGACACTTTTGACACATTTTTGGGACCATTGGCATTTTTATAGC